>CAUYNB010064073.1:0-61264 GCA_963574225.1 Lagothrix lagotricha | reverse complement strand
CATGCTGGTCTCAAACTCCTGACCTCGTGATCCACCCAATTTGGCCTCCCAAAGTGCTGGGATTGCAGGTGTAAGCCACCACTCCCGACCTTCTCTGAATATTTTTATGCTTTAAAAAATTAGGTGGTAGAAATATTATCTGTTCAAAAAATGTAATAGGCAAGGTATGGTAAATAACTTTGGAATATTTCATTAGTGGGAGAAAGGGCCTACTTAACATGAATGTAGTTATTTTTTAATTTCAAAGAGCAGAGCATCTAATTAAAACTAGATTTTATTTATTTTTATGATATACTAGAAAGAGCCCCCTTTGGACAATTTAAGAGATTTTAAAAATCTTGATCCCTGCTCTTTGGAAATCTTTTAGTCTAGGTATTAAAATAAAAACTTTTCTTACATTTTTCCTCTAAAGAAAATGAACAATCAATAAATATGGTCAATCTTTATTTCGTAACTCCAAGATTTGCCCTACAAAAGTCACGTGCAGTGGGAACAAAATATGGTGTTTTATTAGAGCCTAGTTAATAGTCTGTGCTATGGAAGGATTTCAAGGACTTATTACCTTGGTGCTATTATTAGTATTACAACAAGGTCACAGAAGCGTTGAGTTTAATAGCATAAAAGAGATGGTTTAAATGATGGATGCCTAGAAAACATGTGATCTTTTATCTATTTTTTTATTTCACCTACATCTTTTTTTCTCCTATATTTTGGCCCTGCCATTTACACAGTATCTTGTCTAGAAAAATTGCCATTGGCCCAACAAAGGATACAGTCAAGTTGATACAGATTTCATGTAAATTAAATGGAAGAGTTGTGCTCCATCACTTTGACAACTAAATCACATGAAACTCAGCTGTAGATCAGGTGCTGGTTACTTTTCCAAATGGAGCTGGTGGTGGAGCAGTCACATTTGACATGACTACCAGTTTAGATGGCTTTAGATTTGGACATCCCTTTAGATTCACTTTTAAATTAATCTATCGAAACTTTTAAGAATAAAGTTCCATACAACAACCTTCAAAGAGGTCCTTATCAAAGGACAAATATGTGTTCAGAAGAAGCAAGGGAACAATTTTTTTTTTTTAAAGACTGTTATTCCAGCTCTTATTTCCCTGGGGAAAATAAAAAAAGAAAAAGAAAAAGACTATTACTTTTTCTAGTTATCCTTTAATTAAACAAACATACTGTGCACACCATTTGCATAATAAAGAAGGTGGCGGGTGAGTGGACAGAGTGCAGTGCATGGAGCTTAGAGGAAGTTAGTGGTTTTGTGTGCCTGCTGTAAGGGCCATTGGAATTTAGCATGCCACATGTGCTTTGTACTTTCCTATGGTTGCTGTAAAAATTACCAGTAATGGCTTATGACAATCCACATTTATTATTTCACACTTCTGTAGGTCAGAAGTCTGCGTATCGTGTGTCTAGGGTGGGTCCTCTGCTTGGGCCAAAGTCAAGGTGTTGGCAGCACCAAGGTCCTTTCTGGAGGTTCTGAGGCTGAGTCTGCTTCAAGCCATTCAGGTTTTGGCTAAATTCACTCCCTTCTGGTTGTGGGCCTAAGGTCGAATTTCCTTGGTGGCTGTCAGCAGAGGGGCTGGATTTTGCTTGGAGGGTGCCCTCATTGCTTTTCATGCTTTCCAAGTGTCTTTCCCCTGTCTTTAAACAACAGGAAGTTAAGACCCTCTCATGCTTCAGATCTCTCTGACTTCCCCTTCTGCCACTTCTCTCCTGTTCCAAACAAAGCTCCCTGCTTTGAAGAACTCATGTAATTCAGTGATCCACTCAGATAATTCCCATTTCTAGATCTATAACGTTAATTACATCTGAAGGACATATTCACAGTATCTGGGAATTAGGATTTGGACATCCTTGCTGGTGGTGGTAAGAATTCTGTCTACCTTGGGTGGTGAATCCAGAAAGATGTAAAGTGTGAGTGTTACTGGAATATTGATTTTTGGGTGGACAGTTATCCAGTGCTTTTGCTTCCATTTAATCTTTATCATCGCATACTAGGTTTTAAGAGAACAGAGTTTTTTAGATCCTGCTATCATTTTGTGTTGCCTGCATGGTACATACAGGCTGCACCATGACTGTCTGACAGTCTCTGTCTTTAGAGAAGTTTCTGCCTTTAGAGAGATTTACAGGCAATTTGAGAAGATAACTAACAATACTAATTGTCAATTCGTAGTATAGATTCTTAATGCTTAAAGATGTGTATATAGAAAGAACTTTTGGGGCTAGAGCTATGAGGCAGATTTCGTGGAAGACCGTACTTTAGATAGCTTTAAAGTATACTTCAAGCATGGAGAAATGAGAAAGAGAGACAGATAGACTTTTCATAAACAATGAATAGCAAAAGCATAGATATCAGGAAAGAGAAAAATTTATTTGAGAGCAATTTTAATTGGAGAAGAAAGTTCTACTGGATGTTTCCTAGGGAATAAAGGAGACTAGTTGATGAGATTCAATTCCAGTAGTTTTCACATTTTTGGGTTCAAGATCCCTTTTTACTTTTTAAATGTACTGAAAACCTCTGAGTTTATGTTTGTTTTATAGGTTATACATATATATTAGTATTTACTCTATTGAGAATTGACTGAGAAAACATTTGTTTATTAATTCATTTTAAAATAACCAACTAATTGCAAATTAAAATAATTACGTACTTATATGAAAAATACTTATATTGCCACACTAAGATAATTTTGTGAGAAGAGTGACTCATTTTACATTATTGACAGTCTGTTTGGCTTAAGTCAGCTAGATTCTCACATCCACTTCTGCAGGCAATCTTCTGTAATAGCGTATGTCCTTTGGCCTCTAGACAGCATCATTGTATATGTGTGAGATGATGAAAAAGGTTTTGGCCCTTGGACCTCCTGACAGAGTCTCAGGGACTACCAAATGTCCTTGGACAACACTTTGAGAACTTCTGTCCTATATTGTCAAGGAATATCTACTGAGCGCCTACTAAGTGCCAGCACTGCGGTAAGGGTAGGAAATACAGGATAAACAAGACAATGACCCTGTCTGTGCAATGTTTACTTTCTCATGAGAGAAGGTGGATTTTAAAGTGAAACAACTCAGATGGTTTCAGATAAGATAGGTGTTATGAAGAAAAATAGACTGGTATTGGGATGAACTGTAGTGGACGTGGGGTTGGGTTGCTGTTGAGAGCCATATAAAGGAAATCAGCTCAAGGCAGTGACTTTAAGTGAAATTAGCAGGAAGTGCAGCCGCGTGAAGAGCTATGGAGAGCTGTGTACTTTGGTGGAACAGCTGGTACAAGGCAACAAAGTAAACTGAAGAGTTAAAGGAACAAACATGCCAACCTGGAGGCAGGAAAAGAAAGAAAATGAAACAGCGATGTGGGCAGAACCTACTTTATTTGAGGCCTTGTAAACCATGGCAACCAAGGATTTGGATTATATTCTAAATATTATTTGAGGATTTGAAGAAAATAATCATATACTCTGATTCACATCTTCAAAATATCACCTTAGCTGAGAAGTGAAGAATGGGCTACAGAAGAGCAAGAAAGGAGGAGAGGAAAGCAGTCAGAGGAGTGTGCGTTAGGGTCAGATGAAACCACAGAGGAAGGAACAGGCAGTCACCAGATTCAACAGGAAGGTACACCTGACAAAACCAATACATTAATTTTCCTTTCAGTCTGATTAAAATCCATTTTTCTCTCTGATCATTTCTCCAACTTGTCAAGTTTCACTTTGAAATATGTTCCAATATTTCAAGGTCTTAACACTTTCCAACTTTTGTCACACACAACTTTAATGAGCATCCCTCTCTGAGACATCATGGTAGCATATTAATCATATCCTGTCCTAACTTACCTCATCGGCCTGTGACAATCCGTCTTTTCTAGAAGATTTTCTTTGTATATTCAAAGTGAAGACGAATGAAGTTTATTTATATAAGCTAAAAATATAACACCCAGAATTGTGTGTGCAAAATATTCCCTGCAAAGTATATTTTATTTCTCTTTTTCACTTCCCATCTGCCCCTTCCAAATACATCTTCGTCTTCTGGTTGTTGAGAGGTTGCAAGGTATTCGTGTTGTCATATTGCTGGTACAGTAGGACGTTTGCGTATGACCCAGCTGTGTTTGTTAAGGTGCTTAACAGTTGGAGAAGAAATAAGTAATATGCTCTCAGTAAGACAAAAGCAACAATTTGGAAACACAAGTGGAAATTAACAATGCTACTGGTTTCTGTTTAAAGAACTTATGTGTTAGGCTTTCTTTGTGAATAGACTCAGTCAGCAGCTACTCAAATGATTTGATTTCATGGTCTAGGAATATACTCTTGGTCTCCAAAATGAGTTCTCTATGACTCTTGCTAATATATGAAACTTACTGATTAATACTTTCTACCATTTAATCAAATACATATTTTATCCTTGTGAAAATTAAGGCATTCTTAAGAGAGACTCACTGATCCTCACCCCAAAATTCATGCTTTGCTTTTAACGAGTGTGCTGGTTTCTGTACTGAGAGCTCCTTTGACAGCTACAAGATAAAAGAAGTGATATTTGCACAGAATCACAAGGAAAATGAAAAGACATGAGAAGAAGAGGTATAGACAGTTTCCTCTGCCTGCGTCACCTCACTGCCTTGGCTTTTCTGTTCCTGTATCTACCTAATCATGACCTTCTCTACCAAACTATGATTTAACTTAGAGGAGAAGCATGTTTAAAGGATGCTAAGACAGGTTTTCCTTTCTAACACTCTATCAGAATCTTTCTTACTTCTGAGACTGTTTTTCTTATCTGTAAGAAAGGAGATTTATAACACTCAGCTAGCCGCATGAAGAATATGTAAGTTTTAAATTCTCATTGTTTTTTCATATGTACAGAACATTTGATTGTCTTCAAAGCTGTGATATACATATATATGTGTATGTCTTTTAAAAGACAGTATATATATACTTTTAAAAGACTATAAAATACTATATATATATATACTTTTAAAAGACTATATATATTGTCTTTTAAAAGACATACATATACACACATATATATACATATATATGTGTTTTAAAAGACAGTATATATGTCTTTTAAAATTTCCAGAATCATCCAGGTGTGGTGGCTCACATCTGTAATCCTAGCACTTTGGGAGTCCGAGGCAGGCGGATCACCTGAGGTCAAGAGTTTGAGATCTGCCTGTCCAACATGGCGAAACCCTGTCTCTACTAAAAATACAAAAATTAGCCAGGCTTGGTGATAGGCACCTGTAATCCTAGCTACTCAGGAAGCTGAGGCAGGAGCCACTTGAACCCTGGAGGCAGAGGTTGCAGTGAGCCGAGATTGCGCCACTGCACTCCAGCCTGGGCAAAAAAGTGAAACTCTGTCTCAAAAGAAAAAAAAATTCAGTATTACTCTGGTTAGGCTTATTTTCCTTAACCCTGTTGAATATTAGTAAAACTGAGGCTCAAAAAACTAATGCACAAAGTCATATAGATAAAAAGTGATCTCTAATCTTCAACTCTTCTTACTATATCATGTTGACATTTATTACCATTTTCTAGATAAAAACCTTGTTAGGACATTAGGACTATTAACATATTTAACGTATTTTAGTGCCTCAAATTGTTTCTCTTTTTTGTACAATCATTTGTGCCCCTACAGGGAAGCAAATACTTAGTCTAATGTCTTTTTCAAATGGCATTTTGGGTAAATAGACTAATGATATTTACTTATCTCTGGCCAGAGATAAGATCTCTTAGCAAGATGTCTCTGTCTAAGGGATTACCCATAGTGAATAGAACCCAGGATCTATGAGGCAGGGCTACCTGGCGCATATGACATAAGGTATACCACTTGATGATATATGAAGTGCCTTATCTGAACTTGATAGCTTATATCCTTGAAATTACTAACCAAAGCTTGATGCTGGGTAAGATCTTTAATTCATACGAGTCTAATTTCACAATCGAACCCTCACATTTGTCAGTAAATAATACAGTCATATGTTCTGAAGGAATCTCAAGTACAAATACCAGATATAAGAAGATGCCTTTTTTTTTTTCTGTTACCCAGGTTTAAATGTTACTGATAAAATATATTGGTAAATAGTCTCAGTCTTCTACTGCACTGGTGAAATCAAAGCCACCCTTAAGCGGTGAAGATGCCTGATTTAATTTCAGTAGTTATAAATCAAAATTAAGCCTTGGAAACTGGACCCATAAATAGCTGCAGAGAATCCAGCTGTTTTTATTCTAAAGGCACTCTCAGATCAATTTGCATGGAGGTGATGTGGCTATGAGATCAGGGAATTGTCTTTCAGCCCAGTCAGTTAGAACAGTCGCCAGGATCTAAAGTACCCAATCAGGAGAATACCCAGCAATTAAATTTTTATAAGCCAAGGAAAGACTATTGCTAAAATGTAGAATAAAACCTTTATTTTGCAGTGATTACTTTTGTTCCATAGAGCATTTTCTGGATTAAATAGGAAGATTGGGGATAAAAGGATTATTAACTGATTTTACCTCAAAGTCAGTAAGATAAAGAATATAACCTCTACCTACTCATAATCAATTGATTTGTTCTTTAGTAGAATTGGTTTGGTTTTCTTTTCCATACCTTGAATTTAACCAAAGGAAATGATGCTTCTTAGATTCTGACTTTGTAGCATGAGCAGAGATAAATCCTTTATCGTGAGTGTTCAACTTTAAATGGACAATCCTCAGACTTAGAAATAATAACTTTAACTAACAAATATAGAAGGTTATGGAGACAAAGTTGGACAGATTCCAAGGAGTTTTATTATTTATATCAAATGTTTATGTGCAGTGTATACCTTAGAAATTGACTCAATTTATGGTTTAATTCCAACTCTTATATGGTCACCTATACATTAAGAGGGAAATCAATGTAAAAAGGTAAAATAACATGCCCAAACAGACACAATATGTAAATCTAAGAGGCAATGCTAGAGCCCACATTTTCCCCTCAAATTTCTGGAATCTTTTCTTTCCAATCTATTAATTTACGAAGTTTTATTATATTCAAGTAACAATTCATGTGTTTCCATATGATATCCATTGTTTTTAAATGCCATTAATCATCATTACTGCATCATATACACATTAGTCCCTAAACCTCAAAATAAAATGCCGCGGGCTGGGCGAGGTACCTCAGACTTATAATCCCAGTGCGTTGGCAGGCCAAGGCAAGAGAATTTCTTGAGGCCAGGAGTTTGAGACCAGCCAGGACAGCATAGCAAGACCCTATCTCTACAAAAAATAACAACAATTAGCTGGGTATGGTAGTGGATACCTGTAGTTTCAGCTACTCAGGAGGCAAAGGTAAAAGGGTGGCCTGAGGCCAGGAGTTTCAGGCTGCAGTAAGCTACAGTTGCACCACTGTCCTTCAGCTTGGGCAACCGAGTGAGATTCTGCCTCTAAAATAAAGTTAAAAATTAATTAAATGCTATGAAGTATACTTTAGGTTATAGAGATATCTGCAATTTTGCAAATATACCAACTTTCTGAAGTTGAGTTAGTAATATAGATATTAGATCTAGTTACCACCTCTTTATTTTTCCTTCATAATTTCCTTTGTAGTCAGTGGTTGTAAAACTGCATTTTAATGCAGAAATATCAGAGTTCATTGATTCAACATATTTATTTCAGTAGTGCAAACAGTTATGCCATTTTTGCATTTATGGTCACATATTTTGTTTCTCCCCAGTTTATTTGACCTTTGCATGCAAGTGTGGGCAGGAAGAAGGACAAAAGTCCCTAGGTATAGTGGACAGAAGGACCACAATTACATTCTAAAAAATATCTCCAAGAAGTCACAGCTTGGACAAGCTGTTAACAGCTGACTCTCACTGTCAAGTGGAGCTGGTCTTTGCCACACCAGTCTCCAATCTTGGCACCTCAGTCTACTTCCTAAGTTATTCTGTTAGCATTTAGTATTTAGCATGTTGGTATTAAATAAGTACTTTGCTTCTGCTAACTACTCTACCAAAATCTGATCACAGGATCTCTATCTTTCCTTTTATACTCTCTCCTTTGGATTTTTGCCTTTTAAATCTTCATTCTCCTTGTGATACAGAAAAACCTTGGCCCACCAGAAACTATTCAAGTGTCAGCAAAATGGGTTTAGGGGAATGAGGTAGGGCTAAAAGTATGTTCCCTGACTTTGCCCCCAGTAGGTAATTTTCTCCTCCACTCATCGATAACATTGACATAGTCATTGATAATTTAGCCCTTCCCATTTACAAAATTCACTTAGTTTTGTGTCTTCCCACATTGCTCTTTTTAAAGTAAATACACAACACATAGATTGTCACAGATTGGGATGCAGGGCCAATATTCACAAAATGAACATTTTGACTGACAGACGAAGAAACAGTGATTGATGGGGTGCTTTTCTGTTATACTAACATGAAAAAGCTGACAAAGAACAGATTAAAGGGGGTGTGAGTAATTGTTTAAGTGCAGTACCAACAGAGTTACTCACACTACCCAAGGGGAAAAAGACAAAATGAAAAAAAGAAAAAAACCCTCCCCAATTTTTAATCTTAGGTCATTATTGCTGGTAAATCTAACGAGATTACAAAAATAGGTTTGTGTTGATGGGTCATAAAATAAGCAGGGACAAAATTGTGGTAGATGAGTGATTTTGATTCTCTGTGTTATATCATATTTGAATATGGCTTTCACACTCTAATTAGAATTTTAAACATGTCTGGGAATTAAAAAGAAATAGAAGTTATGAAAAAAAAGTCTCCACAGAGTAGCTTCTTCAGCAGACTGAAATGCTTTCACCTTGAAAAGATAAATCCGGAACACACTAAAAACAAGCACATAATATTACTGTTAACATACAACACATAGCATGTTATTGTGTTATCAGAAAATAACAATAAAAAAGAAACAACTCGAAGATAAAAAAGGAATTATGTTCAAGACAGGATGACATAATGGTGTAATCTTTAATAATATTCAAAGGCATTTTATTCCATTTATGAAACTGAGCCTGCATTTCTTATGGAGGATTATTCAGATAATGTGTATCAAGGCACTTTTTTCTGTAAAATTTCTTCGTTAACTAGGCTTACTTGGAAAATTAAAGGAGGGGAAATGAGCAAGGATTAGATCGAATTGGGTCTTTGTCTATAGCCCCAAGTCAATTCATTTGCCAGTTCTTTTTGTTTTCACACACAGACACATCTCCCCAAGCCAGCCTGAATCAGTGCAGGTCATAAATTAAAGGATTTTCAGATGAATATAACTACCATGGAGATGGCTTCACTGTATATATATATATAAGTTAAGTTATGTGTATTTGAAAGGACTTCACAAATGAGGCTTAGTATTCTTTAGTCTTAGAATAGGAAATGGGAGCTGTTGGGCTACGGTGTTAGTTCAGAATGAAAAAGTGAAGGAGAGATTTTTCTATGGAAGCATCCCTGAGTCTGCCCTCGGGGATGTTATGGTCACGAGAAGACTGACTGACTAAAGAGGTCTGGTGATGTGTGGCAAGGGCAGGAGTCCTAAAAGGAACCGGATGGTTGCTCAGTGCTCCCTTTGGTTTTCTTGGTTCAATCTGCCGATTCTATATAATGCGGTATTGTTCTGAACTGCAAAAGCAGCAACCCTGATTGTAAAAGGATAGAAAAGCATTACAAATCTTTACAATGGCATTTCAGAATAAAACTGCTCATGTGTACTGTTTCCACGGAAGAAAATATGACCATTTTATCCTTCGTAAAGAAATGAAATAAACATTTAAAGAGTTTAAAAAATTTCTTTAACTTCAATGTTTAAAAAATCTCATTTATTTGAATTGCTATCCAAATGTCTTATGAGTTGCCGAGGTCGATCTGAACCTGTTATTGCAGAGAGTGAAGCCTATAAACACTCTTCTGAGAACATACATTTCCTCTTATACGTAATATGGTTTTTTAAGCACTACAGAGTTTGCCAAGCCGAGTTCTATGTTCCTGAGATTTTCCTTTCTCATGTCAGATACCTCCTTTTTTTCCTGTTTACTTTTAAGCTAAGAAATTTTACTTCTAATAATCACTTAGTGTATAAAACCAGCTATGCATAATTCTCTTCACATCTTTAAAAACTCTCTATATAATTTATCCATAAAGAAATTATGGCCATTTGAGATACCTGTCATGCCTCCATCTAAATGCAGTCATTCACTTTTGGAGTATTACAAGAAAATGACTTTAGAAAAAATGTCACTACAAGGTAGGCAGGTTTTTGAAACACCATCCTAAATTTAGCATTCAGCTTAATCATCATTTAATCTGTTGAACCTGATGAGGGGGCAGATACTTAACATGAATGATACTGAGAGCGTAGTGGTTTGTTGCTTCTCATGGTTAAAGGAAAAGAACCGGAAATGGGGTGATTTATTTAATATCTGTATGTGTTTGAAGAAGAGAGAATCAAGAGAAGTACTTAACATATTTTATCTTCTTTGGTTTGTGCCATTTATACCAAGTAAATTATTGTTTTGAAGCCCAGAGTTTGATCAGGTCTGTGCTGCAAGATGCCACTTAGGATAAGAGTGCTCCAGTGTAGACATGTACTGTATGCCTACATAAATGTATGTTCTCACAGCCACTTATTAGTGACATATTACAATTCACTTCAGTCACACTTACTCTCAAACCCATGAATGCATATGTCATCTTGAGTAAAGAGACAGAGAAATCCGGAGACTTGCAAACGTTTTTCTATTCCCACCAAATCTCATGTGCAAGGCTGTGATGGCTTCATGGTATGATGCATTAGACAATTCATCATTTTGTTGCTTCTGGATGGTTTTTATTCTATACATAAAGAGGACTATCAGAATTTTACAGGTCTGCGTGCTGAATCATTCATAGAATGGGCCATCAAATGCATATTTATGAATGTCTGGAATATTCTATTTTATAACATCATGCTTTTTATCATGTTTTGCATTTCAGGTTATGTACCTATTATTGGCTAGCCTAACAGCAAATTTTTCAGGTTGGAAAGTAGGGTTAGAATTAAAATTTGATGTGAAAATGAAATGTTGACATCACGGCATTCCCTTTAGAGTTCTTATTCAAAATACAAGCTGAGGCTGGCAGATCACCTGAGGTCAAGAGGTCTAGACCAGCCTGGCCAACATGATGAAACCTTGTCTCTACTAAAAATACAAAAATTAGCAGAGCATAGTGGCAGACCTGGTAATCTCACCTACTCAGGAGGCTGAGGTAGGAGAATTGCTTGAGCCTGGGAGGCAGAGGTTGCAGTGAGCTGAGATGGCGCCATTGTACTACAGCCTGGGTGACAAGAGCAAGACTCTGTCTCAAAATAATAATAATTATAATTAAAGAAGCTGATGAGAAGCCCCTGATGGGTTTATAAAGTTGTTAGCTTTTGTTTTCTCATTTCAAAATAATTCCTTTTTTAGACCAAGCAGTGGATGTAAATCTTAAATGTAATCCATTTCCTACATTAGACTATCTTCTAGGCACTTTTGAACAACACAGAGATTGAAAGAACTCCCTCTTTTGCTACCTAAAAGCTTATTAAGCAATCAGGTGCTACAAATCATGACAGTACAAGATCAAGCAATCATGCTAAACTTAGATTAAACGTATAGACCAAAGACTTCTAGTTGGGAAATCTAGATAGCTTCGTAGAGAATATAACTTTGAGCTGGGTCTTTTTATACAGAAAATATGAAGGATGGAGTCCAGTTATTTATATAGGCATGGCATTCAGAGTAAAATTGTCCTGGTGTGTGCAGATTATTACCTATATTGATTGGTAATGGTGATGATGGAAATCTTTGAGGGTGATTGAATTGTAAAACTGATTTTCTTTTCAAGCCTATTATTTTAGTTCTGCCTCCAACATTTCTGCAAGAAGAGATAAAATAAGGATCACAGGATTGTATAATTTTCTTGTGTGTCTCCAGTGACATTTTGTTTCAATTTGCTTTTCAATGTGACGCGTCTATGTATATTAAATTTGATTGAATCTTGATTTAAAAGGTTTTGAGGTGGATCTCAATGCATGTCCTAAAATAGAATAAGTTGATTATCCTGACTCACGTTTCCAGAACTTAGATCCAGTTGCAGAAAACCCTACTATTAGTAGCAAAGGGATATTTCTATTTATTTTTATACATCCCCAGATTGAAAAAATAATCCACTTAAATGTGTTTGGAGGAAGCAGGTGTAGCTTAGTGTAGTGCAACAAAAAATCTGAAAGACAACACGTTGTTAGAAAGCCCCAAACTAAGTGATTAGCATCACCAAGCCCATGGTGTTTCCTGGTGGCCCTGAAGATTTTGGACTGATTGTATAATCAATATTCTTCTACTGGATTTCAGACTAATTTTACCCTTGAGAGTGTTTAGAAGATGGAGGGCCTTGCCGTGCAGCATAAAATTTGGCTTTAGACAAAAATAACAAAATATGTCCATTGTCATACTGAACAGGAAGAAAGTCCCTGAGAAGATAAGGAAGGATATCTCCTATTGCTTTCATCTTTGTTAGAACCTGAGAAATCCTTACTGATTGCAGCAAAAAAACTGGTTGTAACTGGATTCTGTGGATACAGGGACAGGCAAAACAAATCAATTACTTCTTCCCACCCAGTCCCACACCACTCTGTGTTGTTTTAGTGAGATGAAATTCCTTTAAAATGAGTACTGAGAGAAGCATTGAGAGACGACATAAAAAGAGTGGGTATGTCATAATAAGATATATAAGGAGGGCTCTGTAGGAAGAGTTCTGTTTGTTGCTAAGCCATTAGGATGAAGTCATTTGAATATAAATAAGTGAATACATGAGTCTATGTTTTAGCACCAGATTGTGATGATGTATTGATGTGAGGAGACCCAGAATGTCACAGGCATTTGCGGACCCCATGGGTTATCCTTGGGGATAGCATTAACCTCAGGAAAAGAAACCTTCGGTTAGGTTCTGATTTGTGCATTAAGAAAGAGTTGGAAGTGAAGTAGATGGATTAATACATGGGAAAACCAGCCATTTCTGGATTTTTCTCTTCCCAGATTACCTCTATCTCACCTAGCCAACATTCTATTATAAAGGAGAAGGTAAAAATTCTGAGAGATTCTAACAGGAAACCATAAATTTTACCTATTATTGCTAAATTTTTATTCTTTCAGGCACTGCCCTCCCTGTCAATATGAAGATATCTCGTGATCAAAGGGAAGAGTTTGATCTCCACAGCTTCCTAAAGCCTCACATGAGGGTTCCTGAGTATTATCCTACCAGATTCCTCTGCTTCCAAAGGGAAAACTTAGCTTCTCTTGCCTGTTTGTCAAAACTGCCTTAGTCTCCTGTAGATAAATACTTTGAAACTTAATGAAGAAATATTCTACCAATTCATACAACCTCGACCCTGAAGTTGTTGCCCAATCTAGAATTAAGTTTAAAAAGCCTCTGAATATCCAAAATAACTTTTACAAAAACTGCACATTAAAGTCATGCATTTTATTTCTTAGTGCCCACACTGAGTCTTACATTTATTCAGCATGACATTCTAAAGGAGCTTGGTTATCTGGTTTCCCAGACCACAACAGATTAGAAACAGCAAAGGGGAAGCTAAGAAGAGACACAGTGACAGCCAAAGTGACAGGTGAAAGCCTGACATTGAGGGAGGAGAAAAAAAATGATAAAGCAGGCATAGAAATATGTAACCACATGGTACTGTAATGAATGCTCACAGAGATGACCCCTGAATCATCAGGAGAAAAAAAGTTAATATGTTTAGAGACATATATGTAGGAAGACAGGAATTTAGCAGTTAATATATTTTATGAAGATTTATATCTAATATTTAGTTTTAAATGGGCATAATCTTCAGGTACAGAGAAAATTCAGTTCTCCAGAATTGCTCCCTCCCAGGAAATGTCCAGGTAAATGAGGTGTTACTAATCCCATCTTTAAATGCCCTACTGACTTTTTCCTAAATTTGGTCGTAAATAGTGTCAATATTCACTGATTTGCAGATGTTACCTTTTTATAAGAGGAAACAAACCAAAAGTGACGCTAAGCACTTTGGGTCCTAAGTTGAGGCAATTGATACGTCATCAAAGGATTATCTAATTATGGAAGCATAAAGAGTTTTGCATCCTCCTCCCAACATAAACTTAAGAGAATTGAATTGAAGCTTAAACACAGGGTTTCATTTTTACCAGATTCAACAAAATAGCTGCTAGCGCTCTGAGGACATTATTTCCCATCTACATGTATAATACAGAAGATGACCTAATCAACCCATCACTGTGCATTTCCATGCATCTCCAGAGAGAAAAAGTCTTTGCTTCATTGACTTGGCAACAGTCTCTACCGGTGACCTTTAGCACTATTATACTTTCCCTGGGGGGAGAAAATCAGGATGTGGTGGACATAGCAGAATCAAGATTCTTTCTAAGAAATTGAATTTGAAAGCAGGATTTTGTTGGATGTTAATTTTTACTTGTAGTTTTAATGTGGTTTTATGTAGCATTTTATAGATTGTTTTCTTTAAATTGTTTCCATTTATTAAAGAAGACAAGCAGCAGTATTTTTGCAGATGGACAGAGGACCTGAAACAAGCAGGCAGATTTTCTTATGATTGAGGCTGGCATGGTCTTGTACCTAGTGACATGGTTCCCTTTCATCTGTGTAAAGTATTATTATTTCCCCTCAAAGTGGCCCCTTTTAGAAAGACTCAAGGAGTGTGAGAGGATTTTGCTGCAATTTTTGGTTGCAAACTCAACTATTTTTTATGAGAAACTGGAAATCTAAGTTTTTATTTGAAACCTGATGTTTATAAATGTGAATAATAACTTCACTTTTAAAAATGTACTATGTTGGCCAAATAAAACACTCTGCCAGCCAGTTTCTAAAAGCGAACTTAAATATGAAAAAATATCTTAAGCTATTTTTTGCTAGAAGGATATTTGGAAGGTTATGGGGGTTCAGCTTTAAATCTGGAGAAGTGTATTTCTAGTTGTGGCACCGTAGGCAGCAGAAAGAGAATCAGTCAGGAGGAGAGGAAGTAAGTAGCTCCAAGCTCCTGAATTATACTTTAGAGAAAGCCTGTCTAGTTTCAAGACTACCTTTAGCAGCAAGACCTGTATTTTTGATGTGGTTAAACTTGAGTGTAGGAAAAAAGTAAATTACAACAGTCATGCAGCCCCTGATGATATTGGAAACATGGACATTAAAACCAATTCGCTATGATTTCCAGATGCAAATGAAACTGTGGTTTGATGATGCAAAGATGATACAGCAGCTTTTAGGTTCAAGATAAAAAAATAGTACAAGTTATTCAATTAGTATTCTCAATAAGATACTGACAGGATGAAACAAAATTAGACAAATTAATTGTAAAATGGATTTTAGGAAAGAAGAGACTAGAGGCTGCTAAAGTTATTTGGGCCTGAACTTAATGGATCCTATAATCATTGGAGGATGTTGAGAATAGAGGTAAAGGGATAGAAATTATACAGATTCCAAAGAAAAAGGTGATAAGTCCAAATGAAAATAAAGACTAGAAAGAAACAGATGTCTCATTTTCAAGCCTTAGTAATGGAGATAATGGTAATGTCAATAAACTAGTTTGTGGGAGAAAAAATAGTTGTAATTTGGATCTTACAAAATTGAAAAGGGTAGGATATCCAGACAAAATGGCAATAAGGTCAAAGCAGGAAATGAGTGACACGCAAAACTACTGAACATTTCTCAGTGTGTTGGTTTCAAATCTACCTAGTGGTATGTTTAATTTTTAGAGGAACTGTAGAAGGCTAGGGGCTAGATCTTGTTATGTGATGGCAATTACAGAGCAAAAGAAAAACAGGCATATCAAAGAGAATGACCAAAATACCATCTTAGAAGTTAGAATGAAAGAAAGTTAATTGAAATAATAATACAAATAATACTCTTGTTTAAGTGTGATACGTATTTTTAATATATAAACTGGCTTCATGCATCTTTAGGAGGGAAGCAAGCCAAAATGGTATTTATAATAATGTTTAGAAAGTCATGTTTTGAAAAGCAACTGAATTCTTCATTTGACTACTTTTCTTATTTAATGGGGTAGTTATCTTCTAGACCCCTAAGTTCAAATTCTCTGGTTCATGTTCTGTTCACAAGGACAGAGGGAAAATTCTGAATACTCTTCAAGCATAAGTAATATGTAAGCAAAGAAATTTATAGTTTTATGAAAAGTAAACATGCCAATTTAGCTTTATCTAAAATAAAGTAGAGCAAACTTGAAAGAGAAAGTAGGATTTCAGGGTTTTACCTTAATAATTTAATATGGGAATAAACTGGGCACTTTGGCAAAGACTGTATCTTCATGTTTGTTGTAATCTATAAATTGACATATATTAAATAATCCATGTAGTTGCTTAGCAGTTATCAATATGTGTCCATTTATGGCCACCTTCGAGGTAGAAAGAGTTAATTGAGGAACAACTTATCTGCAGTAAGGACAGAAACCACCACCCAATGTTACAAATTTCTTCATTCAATTTTTCTGAAATTTTACTTACTTTTAAAATTTATTTTATTTTCTATTTTGAGACAGGATCTTGCTGTCTCACCCAGGCTGAAGTATAGTGACACCAACACAGCTTACTGCAGTTTTGACCTCCTGACTCAAGAGATCATCCCACCTTAGCCTCCTAGTAGCTGGGACTACAGGCATAGACAACCATGCCTGGCTAATTTTGTATCTTTTTTGTAGTTATGAGGTTTCACCTTGTTGTCCAGGCTTGTCTCAAACTCCTAGACTTAAGCAATCCACCTGCCTCTTACTCGGCCTCCCAAATTTCTGGGATTACAGACATGAGCTACCTGACTCTAAGATATTAAGAATGGAATTTATAGAATTCTTTGTAATTATCATTCATATGAAATCTGAAATTACAATTATAAATAATATAGTTAGCCATCAGTGTTAATCTAGTGTAGTAATTAGTATACTATATTGTAGTTTGGTGATATTTGCAGTGGTAGGAGTAATGAGTATCATATATATTTTTTTCTCACTCTGTCGGTCAGGCTGGAGTGCAATGGCGTGGTCTCAGCTCACCGTAACCCGTAACCTCCACCTCCTGATTCAAACAATTCTCCTGCCTCAGGCTCCCAAGGAGCTGGGATTACAGGCAACTGCCACCATGCCCGGCTATTTTTTTTTTTTTTTTTTTTTGTATTTTTAGTAGAGACTGGGTTTCACCCTGTTGGTCAGGCTGGTCTCAAACCCCTGACCTTGTGATCCACCCGCCTCAGTCTTCCAAAGTGCTGAGATTACAGGCATTAGCCACTTAGCCCAGCTTGGGTAACCTATCTTAACTAAAAGAATGAAAAAATTGCCAAAAATGAAATGCATAGATGGATGGATGGGTATATATACTAACTTTCTCATACCATTAGGGAAGATTGATTTACAAAAGTGAGCATTCCTTATAAACTAATTCCTTCCATTTTATGTCACAAAACTTTTCTTGTTCCTTTTACCATTTTGAAAATAATGCACACATCCTACCTTGTTAAACTAAACGTACTAAGGTGAGTTAACCTCTTTTTGATAACTCAAAGCCATCATTGTGAACGTTAATGACCATACTGTGCTGCAATACGTAATTCCTTTGGGGAGACTGAAGTCTATAAAGGTGTTTGCCCTCACACTAAACTGCTCTACTTTCTAAGTTCCTAGATCTATTGTTGATAACTAATCTTCCAAATTTTTCTCCTGTTTTAAGAGAGCAATTACTTCTTCTTATCGTCAGTGTGCCTTCTTATAGGAGTTACTTCCCTTTGAGAGCAGCAGTTTGCTTCTGATCCTCTGTGGGCTCGTCATGCCGAATAGCAGAAAATTAAAACACTGTCACCAATAAAACTAACAGATTACAAAGTAATCTACTAGTCATCTGCTCTGGGAAGTCAGGATTGCAGGGTAGATGTCGTCAACATAAGTATGGTCTGTGTCCGCAGTAGCTCAGTGTTGCCTCCTCTGTATATTTTCACTCACTGTACTTCATAGGTTGTATAATGGTTGATTAATGAACAAGTATATGTGTAATTATAGAATGATATTTGTATATAGACCTATATGCATATATGTGTGTGTGCGTGTAAAACTTGTGTACCAATGTGTTATGTACAAAGCTACACTATAAAGTACTGTACTGAGATCATTCCTCCATGTCTCATAATTAATCCAGCTATTGAGACCACTAAGAATGTATATATATGCTGTATCTTTAAAATTATTCCTACATTACTGAGATCACTTTTGTTTCTCTCCTTGACTTTAGAATGTGACACGTACTGTTGCACTGTGCCTTGGTAGACCCCTGGAAATATCAGCTACTAAACATTGCAATCTGTGTCAGCCCTTTGGAGTATGATGGTTTTATCTTCTGATAATGAGAACAATATGCATGTCACCATTACTCTCTTTTGTTTCACCTTTTCTGCTTCTGGGTTGACCCGAAGCTATAACATTGGTAAATACAATTTAAAAATATTGCCCTACCTTTAGTGCTTATATGTGTGTCAACCAAATCATGATGCTTCTAATAGATTTTCTTTTCCTTTATTTAATGTTGATAAGCCAAGGAAGTTTAGCACCATAATTTTGAGACTATTACCAGCATCTGTGTTTAAAGTCTAATCTCACCATTTTAAAAAAGTAAACAGATATGGGATAGTAAAAAAAAAAGCAAGAACAATTGAGAGATGGCTTGGTTGTGTATTATATGTAAATAGGCTAAAGTTTATGGAGATTTTCTTGGAAAGAAATATGATTCTTTTTAGGTAAAGAGATGCTAGTTGGTCACTGTCTTCAGTCTGGGTAATTGCTGGGACATCCTCATTCAGTTTGCAGGGAGGAATGAGTTTTAGGACATAGAAGATGAAAATTAATTAATCCAGGTATTAATCCTTATCTACGCTCTTGATAGTACACACTAATCTACAAATTAATGGGCCTTGTCTTTAATGGCCAAAAGCTGTCATTTATTGGCTGTCACCCTGTGCCAGGCAGATTTATGTTTTCTGTACCATCTCATTTGAGCCTCAAAAAGCCTCTATAGGTAGGTATTGTTATCAGTGTCTGTTTTATAGATGAGGCAGCATGAGGCTTAGAAAGATAAGTGCCATGTCAAAGATCATGGAACTAATAAGTTTCAGAACACAACTTTAATTACTATGCTGATTTCTAGCCATGAGGTAAATATGACTGTATCTGATAAGTCACATTTGTATAAATATCATTGATTTAACATCAAACCACTTGCTTTGATTAGTTATAAAAATGACATGGCTGCTCAGTGTATTTATTAGTATCAAATAGTTCAACAGAGCAAAGCTTGTATTTCCTTTCTTCCTTAAGGTTTTTGTGGGTTGTTGGACTTTGGAAGAAAGGTTGAAAGTATTTAATAATTAGTCCTAGAATATTATTTCTAGATTAATATTTATCAATTTGGGTTGATACATGCTTTCTTATTAGTATTTACTAAACTACTAATTATAAGCCCTTTTATATGGCCTGGGACTCCAGGATGTTCTTTAATGCTCACATGTAACTTTATATTTCAATCCCTTTTGCTCCTGTCCTCCAAGACAGAATGGGCTACCCATCCCATGCCTTGTCTGACTCCCAAAATAGGAGCATAAGACACAGATTACAAATTATTTTGTTTCTTCGAAGATTTACATAAGATTTTTTCTTAAAAGAGATCAAGATTATTCAATTTCAAGATTATTCAATTTCCAGTTGGCCTAATCTTCTGAGAAAATAATCTGTATTTCTTAGACACTGGAAAGACTGATAGTCAAGTGAAAAGCAACACAGTATTTACACATTTTTTCCTGTTGGTTTAATTCACTGAAGGTCGGGCAGATAATGTACAGACCCAACATTAGAGTCTCTATCCTGAGAGACCAACTTCTCTGTTTTTTAATGTCTTGGCTGTTGGTAGATGAGTAAGTTCATTGGGGTTATAGTAGGCAGTGATGCAAAGATATATTTTGATTCATTTCATGTGAAGACACAGAACTTTTTTTATTAAGTTAAATATTATTATTGTAATGTTAGAAAATTAAGTGCTATGAAGTCTACTAACCTCCTGCATCCTAAGGCAGTTCTCAAT
Source organism: Lagothrix lagotricha (assembly GCA_963574225.1). Classification (NCBI taxonomy): domain Eukaryota; kingdom Metazoa; phylum Chordata; class Mammalia; order Primates; family Atelidae; genus Lagothrix; species Lagothrix lagotricha. The sequence goes on along the minus strand of CAUYNB010064073.1, from coordinate 41,122 downwards.
GCTTGTCTGGGAGATAAATGAGAGTGTCACCATACTACAAATGCTGCTCGTGATTTGAGAATTGAATAGCATAACCTTGAATCCAAGTAGATTATCCTTTTTTTGCCTCATTGCATGCTTAGTTTTTTTTTTTTTAATTTGAACTTAGTTTTACTTAAAGTCATTCAAAGAAGGAAATTCCTTTACTTGTGGCAAACCATTTTGATATGTGCTCATTTCCGTCCTGTCTTAAAAAGATTACTGTTTCACAGAGGCCGTGTAATAATCTTGGTTGCACTCTAAAGGTTATCAATCTAGAAAATTTGACATCTTCCAGATCTTAGCAGATATATTTGAAAGGATCCAGTTGATTGACATATTATTTTTTTATTCATGTGTTTGACTTTATATCGACATTATTCCAATGTTGCTCTTGAACTGTATTTTACCTATATCTATAGTCTATTTTCTTGACCTCTCAAGAAAAGCAAAGGCTTACCTGCTATTTTAAAATCTTTTTTATTTTTTAATTTTAAAGCTAAGTCACATCAGAACTGATCCTTCATAGGTCTCTCTAGGATGCTTGAGAGTGACTTGGATAATATATATGATCCAAAGTAAAATCAAAATGAATTCAGAAGAAACTTAATGTTATTTTTTATTTAGGTTAATTCTTCCAGGCAGCAGATATACTTATATATTCATTGAGCTATCTGTATATTTAAGAAAAATAACAGATATAATGTTATATTTTTCCTAAATTCAATTTTTGAGACAAGGTCTCACTCTGTTGCCCAGGCTAGAGTGCAGAGGTGCAATCACAGCTCACTGCAGGCTCAGCCTCCTAGGCTGCCACCTTAGCCCATGCCTGTAGTAGACAAGGACTACAGGCATGCACCACTATGCCCAGCTAATTTTTGTATTATTGTAGAGATGAGGTTTTGCTGTGTTTCCCAGGCTGGTCTGAAATCCCTAGGCTCAAGTGATCTGCCCGCCTCGGTCTCCCAAAGTGCTGGGATTACAGGTGTGAGCCACCATGCCTGGCCTCTACTGAATTCTTGAGGTGATGTTTAGAGGTAGCATAGCATATAGGACAGAAATTAAACATTTAGGAATCCAAATCATGGTTCTAACACTAACCATGTCATTCAGGGCAAATTACTTATACTTTGTAAAGTGAATTTTCTTCATATGCATTTTCTTTATTAGTAAAATAAAGATAATTTTATTTACTTTTATATTTTTGTGAGGTTTGCGTAAGTCCAATAAGGGAATTTATTTTGCCGTGTCTTACTATCATCAATGAACAATGTCAATAGTGAGTGATCAGAGATAATCTCTAATTTATTTTAATACATGGTGTGTGAGCTTTACTCTAGTGTGCTGGGAAAGTGTGTAATTTTTGGAAATAAAGAAACCACACTAAAATATCAATTCTGGGAGAGCTAAAACATTTTCAGATTTTTTTTATTTATCTATATAATTCAACCCTTTTCTCTTCCTTGCTCCTTGCTAAAACATTTTCAGGTATTTTTTCTTTGCCTGTGTAGTTCAACCCTTTTCTCTTCATTGCTCCTTGCTAAAAACACACAACATTACTTCTTGGTGGTGTTCTTTGATTCTGGGTAGCCTGTTTGTCTACGGGCTTGATCGTGCCCATCAAAATAAGGGAGGACCTCAGCCCTTGTCCCATACTCCAAGAATGCTTCCAGAGGAATGTCTCCCCATGCTGGAAACCTTTCCCATCACCTGGAGTCCTTATTTGGTATCTGTCTCATTGTTTAGTATCTACCCAGTTATTAATTGTCTCCTTGGGAATCTACTCTTCCACATACTCTTCAGAGAATAACATCCTTTTCTTCCAAGAAGAAAATCTCAGTGTTGCCACTGCCTTGATCCATGTTAAGCATGTGCCTGCACATGCTCCAAGAGCTACCAGTCTGTGGTCTCTAGAGTGGCACTGCACCCTGTCACAAGTAGACGATTCCTTCCTTCCCAACTCTGACTTTAAATTTGTCACTAGAATTTCTAATATTTCTCTGTGTGGCCCACAGTCTCATAAATTCCCTTTTGAGTCATTCTAAGCTCTATCTCTCTAGGGGCAAAAACCAGTAAAATATATTTTATGGATTCTAATTTGCTCTGCTCAATCCTGCTCTACTCCCCCACCTCTGATACTTGCCTGGCTTTCTCTCTCCTCTCCCAGTTATCATCCTTGTCTCATATATATATAGTCTTGCACTAAGCTGGGACAATGGAAGAGGAAAGAATATTGTCTGCGCTAGCAACAAGCAGTCAAAAATATCTCAGTTTGGTGACATGATCATATGTGATTGAAGAGATCTGGAAAGGAGGCTGTAGAGGGTTAATGAGTGATTAAAGGTCCAAATGTCAAAGGTGCTAAGAAATTGAAAGAAGGATTTTCCAATGCTGGTCAGTGATACAGATGGCTGAAGCCAGATTCATAAGAGTTGATTCTAGCTGAAACATGTAAAATGAATACATATATATATACTCAGAAGGGAGTTATCTTAATATAACTTTTGCACTTTCCATTATAGCTTCACTGCATTTTTACAGAATTGTCATTTGGAATAATAGGATTCTTTCTAAAGATATCAATAACAAACCATGGGATTAATCTAAATTCTGTAAAGGAGAACGTTTTTGCATGCGAAGTAAAATTTAAATTGTAATACAGGCTTGTGTATTCGTGTTATATTAATCTAAACAATGCTTGATCATAATGTGTTGGTGAACTTGCCCCACAAATCTGTCTTACCAAACAAAACGCCAGATGCAGTGCTTAGAATGGTGACTTGATAAAATTAGAAACATTGGGCAGAAAAGAAAGTGGAATGTTCTAAATAAATGTCATTAACTATTGGGAGGATGGAAGAAAATTATTCTTACAATATCTCAGACCTTTACCCAACTGATGCTTTTAAAGATAAATTTTTAGTGCTACAATGATATAATTTTTTTAAGTGAAGGAAAATTTAATATTCATAAATATGATTTTTAGAATATGTGTTTCTATTAGCCATACTTTAAAATGATTTCTAAGATATCATTTAAAAGTAGGAGGTGATTTGTACTAGAGGAAGCACTAATATATCTCTTGTGGTACTCTCCATGTGCATGAAAAAATAGGAATGGGTTTGGAAATGGAAGTGTGGGAAACCTACTTTTCCAAATATCAACCTGTGAAAGGGAATATCCATTTATAATTTTGTCTTGTATCTGGACTTGTTTAATGCAAATGTTCATGGCCTGCATACTAGGATTAACAAAAACAATTGTCTTTTGTATGTGCTTGGAGAATACATTCCCAGAAGTCCAGTCTAGTCTCTCAGCTAGCTGAGGTACAAACATAATCAATTAATTCAGTGAAAGGTCCACAAACCAATTGAATTAACTAAATTGATTGGCTGTGTGACTGAATTAGGTCGGTAAATTTAGTCAAAATCGTAGGTTTTTTAAACTGAGTGCAAACAAAAAACTCTCTAGTTGGCAAAACAGATTGGAATACAGTAAAGTTTCTTAGACAGTGTCAGGAAATAGGAAAGCCAACTTAAGAAATTTGTATCCTCGAGTTACAATACCACTGACTTATCCCAGAGTCTTTCAATAGCCTGCACACAGACATGCCAAAGTTAAATTCTAGAAGAGAATATCAATTATTTGGCTGTTGAAAACTCATTAAAATCTGACCAGAGATTCTTCACAGAGCTAGAACAAAAAAACAGTATGGGAATGTCCCAAATTGGCTGCTCTCTGTGTTTTTCTTTGCCTAGAATTTACTGTTTCTAAAGGCAGAGATTTTTAACAAGAGCATTTCAAAGAGAAAAGACTGAAGGATATACACATGCTATCATGCCCTTTGTGGCTTATTATATAGTTCATACTTACTTGATAGCAAAGAAAGACTGGGATGAGAACAATGGTGATCTACGCTCTGCCCTGTTTTCCATGAATGACCATATATTTTATATTTCACTGTTCTCAAAAACAAACCTTTATTTTAGTCACACTTATCACCTTCATGGCCTTGAGTACCTGGTATCGAATGATTAATCAATGTTTTATGTGTAATTTTTAAATTAATTAATGCTGAATGAAGGAATGAATTGTTAACAGGGACTTACAATAGTTTCTTATTTTCTCTTCACTTCACAAAGCTTATCTGGTTTTTCAAGCCTCAACAAAGAGCTCAGGACCAACTGACCTTTCCTTTCTTTGGAACTCTTTAGTGCTTATATATTCTGATGATTTGGTTCTTGATTTTTATAATAATAAGACCAATTACTATTATCATTAGAGCTAACATTTGCTGAATGGTTAGCATATGCATAGTGCTGCCTGAAGCAGTTTGTATGTATTATCTTTTTATGTTTTCATAACAACTAGTAAAGTGGACACAAGTATCACGTTGCACAGATAAGAAAATTGAGCCTTAAAGAGAATAAGTAGCTAGCCCAATGTCACGTAGCTAGCACAGAACAGAAATGAAAATCAATCCCAAATATTCTACACTAAGACCTATCCTCTTAACCACTAATCTGTCTTCTAGTCTATCTAATCTTCTTCTTGGGGACTTGTGTTAGTCTGTTTCACGTTGCAGTAAAGGAATACCTGAGGGTGGGTAATTTATAAATAAAGGAGGTTTATTTTGCTAGTGGTTCTACAGGTTATACAAGCATGGTGCCAGCATCTGCTTCTAGTGAGGCCTCAGGAAGCTTACAGTTATGTCAGAAAGTAAATGGGGAGTCAGCATGTCACATGGTGAGAGAGGGAGCAAGAGAGAGAATGGGGGAGGCCCCAGACTCTTTTAAACAATAAGATAGACTGTAAAATCATTAGCTCTGGGAGGGAACCAAGTTATTCATGAAGGATCCACCCCTATTACCCAAACACCTACCAGCAGGCCCACCTCCAACTTTGGGGGTTACATTTGAACATCAGATTTGGAGGGAATACACTTCCCAAACTACATCAGGACTTGACTCTGATTTTTTAAAATTATTATTAATGAATATTTTGTCTTCTTGATTGGATCTTAAGCTGCTTAATTCACTATATTCTCATTCTTTATCGTTTATCTTGCTTTTGATGTAGCTAACCATGGTGCAGATAACTAGAACGTAGTGATTTGTTAATTATGGATATTCTTAGCTAATACTCTTTCATTTTTATTATTGCTCTTGTGATAGTTCATAAAATTCAGATTCCTCAAAGGATAGCATGCTTCTCTTTAACAGCTTAAAATACATTTATGCCATGTTAACATTAGAGTAACTGTAATGACAAGATGATTCATGGTTTGATTGAATTTTTGAGATGATATACATTGTTTGTTTACATTGCATTGGAATAGCTTGATTTAACGTATTTCACTGTTATCCCAAAAGGAATCTTCTAGTTTATCATCACTCCACTGGCCAAATGCAAATGCTTCTTTCTTCCTAATTGTGCTGCTTTTTTATACAGCAAGCCAAGTCTAGTGATTTTCTGATACAGCGTGAATTTAAACTATGCTTTCCAAGCAGTTGAAGTCTAACACAACGAATTAAGTTATTCTTGGAATTTGTCTGTGTTTCTGTTATTGACTAGCAGCCCACAATGCTTGAGGAGGATGCTAGAAGCAAATAGTATTGCCAATTAATTAAAAAAACTATTGATTGACCAAATAGCATTTATACTCTGTAGAATTGCTGGGCTTCTTAGTCTCTTCTGTCTTGCTGTAAGTGAATACCTGAGACTGGGTAATTTATAGAGAAAAGAGATTTATTTGGCTCCCCTTCAGCAGGCTGTACAAAAAGCAGGGTGCCAGCATCTGTTTGACTTCTGCTGAAGCCTCAGAAAGCTTTTTTTCATGGCAGAAGGCAGGGGGAGCCAGTGTGCCACATGGTAAGAGCAGGAGCAAGAGAGGAAAGAAGTGCCAGGCTCTTTTTAAGCCACAGAGGACAATGCCAAGCCATTTCTGAGGGATCCTCTGCCCTCATGACCCAACCACCTCCCACTAGGCCCCATCTCCTACATTGGGGGTTCACATTTCAACACGATATTTGGAGGCGACACACATCCAACCATATCACTGGGCTACTTCATTTAGTTCTTCCATAGCTAGTCTATTTTCATTTCAAATTAAACTCATCTAAGCCTATTATCTTTGCTCCAAAACATATTCTTCTTTCTTTATTTTCACCATGTGCTGACTGCACCACCATTCACCCAAGCTAAAAACCTAGGAGTCATTATTAACTTTCACCACTGTCTCATCTCCATGTGTAAATGATCACAAAATTCTGCCCTTTCTACTCCCAAATAGTCTCAAGTGTCTCCCCTCTTCTCTATGTCACTACTACTGTTTTAAACAACAGCATTTCCCACCTCAACTATTGCAGTAGCCTCTCAACTCACCTCTCTGTCTCCTGTTTGCTTCCTTTCTATTTTCCATACTTAATGCTGTAAACTTCCAATGGGATTACGTTATTCTTGTTTAAAAATCACTCCACATGTCTCCGTGGCCTAAGAATGAATGCACAGAAGGCCTCCTTTATTTGAATTCTGCCTGGCTGAGTCATTGGTCGTACTCTACCATCCATGCTCCACTTCTATTCCATGCTTCAGATGTCCAGACTACATGGAGTTTTTTTTTTTTTTTTTTTTTAACTTATGTTTCTTATACACTTAAAAGGCTCTGTTCTCTAAGGAGATGCCCTTTCTTTCATTCTATTTTTACCCTTCCAGACAACATCACCAAGAGTTCCATACTCTTCTTTAATAACATGACACCTTGTAAACACTTTTCTTAAGGCTTTTATTGCACATTATTATAATTAGTTACTTTCCTTTCTTTCTTTTCTAGTAGTTGGAAGCTTTTGAAGATGGTGGTCTTCATCTTACATATCATTGTTTTCCTACTAAGTAAAATAGACCCTGATAAATAAAGAGTGTTTAATCAGCGGCTGGATGGATTGATGAATGAGTAGATGGGTCCACTTTTTCATATGCTAGTATTTTCCCAACAGATTACGTTTTTTGTCTGTTTGCTGGCTACATGTTTTCCTGCAACATGAAACAAGATAAAGCAACCTCCCTGAAGCATCCTAATAATCTTGCACCCAGCCATGATTCCTGCATTGCTAAATGTAAACATCTTTTATGAGCAATACTGAAGATTACCTTTCTGTTGTATTCTACGTGGAATGGGGTAGTTCATTGGGTTTTTACCTTTGTTTGTAAATTTTCTGAAGAAAAAATTTAAGCAATTTAAATATTCTACTGTAGACATTGCTGTAAATTATAACTTTAATGGCTCTGGCTTCGTATTATTTTCATCCAAATACATGTATGATTTAGAAAATAAGCACTTTTTGCTAGTAGTGGTAGAAAAAATAATTAGATCTAAACATTTCGTTTTAAATGGTATCAAAGACATCATAATTTATCAACTAATAAAGTGTAATTAAAATTGTGCTGGATAATTTTGGGCTAAAAGAGAAATACATTTTTATGCATGTATCCTTAGAGATAAGTAAGCAAATCTGAGAGCTGGCATCTTCTCTAAACTACTTTTAGTTTTAATTATTGCCACCCTCTTCATCTCTACTCCTTTCAAAACTCGCATTGCCTGCTGTTATTGTCTGCTTTGTAATCTATGCAGATATGTACAGGTTAAAGAAATACTAGTTAAATGAACAGTTTATTTTCCAGTTTAGTAAGCCAGAACCAAATGATGGTTGAATTACAATAGATGTGATCTCAATACGGTGTTTTGCAAACATAAAGATACATTTGAATTGTAAATGCATAGTGGTGCTCACAAAAGCATGTTTGATTTAATAACTAATGTTTCATAAGATATCTTCCATTTCAAGGACCTCATGGATAAGTTTCACTGAATTTCAAAATAATAATCCAGTTTTCTTAAGTATCATAAAAACTATATAATATTTTATCTATAACAGCTGGGAAATACAACTGAATATCATTTTGTCTTCACTTAGCATCTTTTTTTGAAACCTTGCTAAGCAAAATATTGATACTCACATTTTACTCATAAGAAAACTGAAATGGAGGTGGAGGAACATAAGATCAGAGTGGATGATTGTAACACTTATTTCCAGCCTTGTTATTCTAAGTTTCTAAAACCTGTGTAAAGAATTCTGTGCTTCTCTAGAAATTTAACTGCAACTTAAAATTGCAAATCAAGTTCATCAAGCGTGTGTCGCCTCTCGACCACATAAATTATATGACCAGGGAAAGTTTTCTCTGCAGAGTAAAAGCGTAGCCACATTTGAATGAAATCCTGGTTTTAGATTAGCAATTACACTTCACTTTAAAAAACAAACAAAAACAATTTCACCAGAAATTTTCACTGGACTAATTTTGACTTGTGGCATTTTTTTAAACATAGGTATAGCTGATAGCTGATGATACATACTGAAGAAGCCAGTAAGAAAATTTTGGATTGCTGTGTAAAAAATCAAATATTTATGTTCCTATGAAATGCTGTGAATAGTCAAAAGAGATTAATGGTATTATAGCAAATGATGGTTATATATTTTCAGAATCAATTTAGCAATCATTAAATATTATGGATCATCATAAAGAAATTTGTTCTCGTTGATTTTTACATGTAGTTTTTACATTAGGTTAGGTACTAAGTTGAATATTTAAAAATTTATTTGAAAGTTGAAAACTAATAAGGATCAAATAAAATGTAATGGCAATAGACGATACAGAAAGGTAATTTTAAATCCTAATAAGCGTATTCTATTTTTGTGTGTGTGGTTTGTCTCTATCATAAAAACTGATAGAAAATTTCCATTGTTCTCCACAGTTTTTGTGCAGTGATAGCTATAATGTACTTACAGAAGCTTAAATTATGTTAACTTAACAAAACAGCAAAATATATATTGATGGTTAAAATTTACTGCTGAATGTACAAATCTCTACTTCAAACATTAATTCTTTATTTTTGTACTTAAATTGTATCATCACATTTAAGTACAAAAGCTTTTCCTCAAGGCCAGCATGCTTTCTTATACTACAAATTACATTCCAACTACTTCCTATTAATAACATATTTAGTTATAAGTGCATGCAATAAGCAAAATTTGGTTTATCTGACCTAATGAATGTTAAATACATTTGGTATAATGAATACGTATCACTTTTAATTTTTCAGAAAGAAAAAGATTTGAAAATGATATTTATAACATAAAATAAATCAAGAGGAATATAAAATTATATAATTTTACAATATTAAGCAACTGGAAAATCTGAATTTTAGCTATCAACACAGAAAAAAATAAAATGATGTATTTTCTCTGAGAATAGCCAAACAGATTAAACACTAAAATACTTTTTAAGTTTCTTATACTCTATATAGAATGTAAAATGTTATTAATCTTTTCTTCATTTCTCAGTTTCTATAGCAACTTGGGAAATATGCTCAAGAGAAATTCTCTGACATTTGTTTGCATTGTCGAGAAAGCAAAGGAAGAAAATAGATATAAGCTTTGTAGAAATCATGTTTTTAAAGATTTATTTAAGTTATACATTTGAATTACAAAAAATGATCCCATTGAAGCAGATAAGATCTACAGATAGATGCTAAAATTAGTGGGTAAACATTTAAGAAGAGAAAAGATATTTGCATAATCTTAAAGTGTCTTTCTGATGGTATTTATTAACTATAAAGTGATACATAGTGACTTTTACAGTGGAGAAATACAGCAGACACCAACTAAACTTAGTGATCAAAGATCACCAAGCAATATCATTTACCCCCAGACAATGCTTAAAGAAGGGCTTACTGCTTCTAGAATGTTCTTACAAAAAATGCATAACCTCAATCGAATCATGAGAAAATATCACGCAAACCCAAACAGAAGCACATTCTACAAAGTAACTGATCAGTACTTTTTACAGGAGTCAGTGTTTTCTTAGTGTTCTCACCAAGGGGATTAGGGAGAGAGGACAACTAGATGCAAGGGAGGATCCTAAATTGGATCCATATTTATACTAAGTAAAATTCATAGAAGAACTGGTGAGATCCACATAAAGTCTGTAGTTTGGTGAATAATATTGAATCCATATTAATTTCTCTTAATAACTATCCTAAGATGATGTAACAGATTAGCATTAGGAGAAACTGGGTGAAGAACATGCATGGTAACTCTCTGTACTAACATGGCAGCTCTTCTGTAAATCTAAAATTCTTTTAAAGCAAGTCATACTTAACATTGTTGTTTACCATACAATAAAAACAAAAGGCCATACCCATGTCTCATCAAAATAATCAAGTATATGTATATTTATATATATATGTGTGTGTATATATATATATATACACACATACATGTATATATGTATATATATAATTAAACAGGGAAGAGCACTTGTCAAGTTTTCACTAGTTTTTTGAAATGATAAATGATTACTCTATTAATATATAAATGTGAACAGCTTCTTACTGATTTTATGCAGACTTTTGGAACATATATGATACTTTTTCAACTTGAACTAATCTTTAGGAATATACCAGAGTAGGAAAAGGCCTGTATTTATTCCTTAGATATACAGTGTGATGCTCTTGTTAAGATTCATATTTTGCCTAGATAAATATATGCAGGTAGGATAAAAAATAATTGAAGACAGTGTGACAGTATGTATTATAGATGTATAAAACTGCTCCTAAAATTTCTTTTGTCTATAACAAAAATTATGTGTTGGAACGTCTGGTTTATACTGTTTTCTCTTTCTGGAGTAGCCTTGAAAATTATGCTGGCAGCAGCCTTTTTGGAGATTACTGTTCTAAATTGAGGTCCAGTTCATTCGGTTTTTTTATTGTTGTTTTTGGATTTTTTTTTTTTTTGAGTAACTGTGGGCAAGCCAATATGCATTTCTTTAAAAATCACAATTTGTGTCTCAGCTCTTTACCTATATACTAGGGTTACTATATTAATTTATATTTTTTCGACTCTGGGATGTGATTATGACAAATTTAATAATGGATAAAAATACAAAGAACTTTTTAAAAAATCATTATTAGAATACTCTATTATATAGTATTTTATTCAAGTGGCATGTGTCACCCAAAATAATTTGTTTTGAAACTTGCTATAGTTATATTGTCTGCTTTATTAGCAATAAACTTTTCAGTGGTTAGTTAATATTTATACTATATCTCCAAGTGAGGGCAACAAATGATTATTATAGAAGCATCTTGTAAAGTTTAAAATGTTATACAAAAAGATAGTTTCTGTTTATATTTTTAATATTGCTATTTATTTCTATTATAATGAGTATTTCAAGAAAAAATATATTCTACTCTAAAACCTCTCTGGGACTGTTGAAAGCCTTAAACAAGTTAAAGCTAAATATCCCTAATCCTGCAGAGTTTTTTCAAATATTTTTTTGCTACCTCATTTAATAAACTGAGCTGTACCATGTTCCAGGTTCCATACCTGTCCTTGGGGTAGAAAGAAAGTAAGACTGAGCCCTGTTCTCTAGATGCTCAGAGCTTAAACCCCCAAATGTATTGTTTGTTATTTCTTTGAGTGAACTTTTCATTCAGACTAGCTGGCTACATTCAATTTCCTGATGGCCGCCACTCCTCCCCTCCCATTTCTCCTGCGTAGATTTTCTTCTCTCTAATTCCCAGAAATCCCATAAACTTCATCACTTGGAGGGACTGTATCCCTTGAGCACCATCCTCAGCTATTTTTATTTCTACACTGAAAAACTCAGTCTGTACTTTCTGTATATCACAATACATCTGGGTTTGGATCTGAACTTTCATCTATTTATCTCCTCCTTCCTTTCTTTCACCCCATAATCATAACCCTTGATTATGAAATTCCCACCAGAAATTCCTATTCCATGATGCTGTAACTCTAGCTGATATACATGGTCTGTGACCAGGAGGAGCGGGAATCCCTACGCTGTTAATGCTATCCATGCTTTCCAACCTTTTACATGTCAGGATGCCCCCCAAAATGACGATACTTGAATGGCACATTAAAGTAATTGAGGAGGCTGCTTGCCCCTGGTTATACTCAGCTACTTCAAGAGAAGAAATATTGATATCACAGCACACCTGTCCAGTTTCTAGCAAAACGTAACCTACTGTACCAATTGTACAGGTGGTTACAGAGCAGTATTTCTTCTTAAATCCCATAAGCAATGCATTTTCTTCTTCCTGATATGCAATTACTCTATTCATATTAACTTCTGGATACCAGTATTTGATTAGAGAATATCTTGCAGTATTGATTTAATAAGTTTTTACACTGTAAAGAAGCAAATAAAAATTTTCACATGTTGACTATATTTTTCACTCCTTGAGCTATTCACTTAAGCTTGAACAGAAGAACACTGATTAAGCAAGGGAACCTTGAGATAATCACTCTTATTTCTCTGTTTTATTATATTGTCCCACATTTCACATAGTAGATGATCTGTGAAAATGCCACTAAGACACTGAATGGATAATCAAGTCTGGCCCTGGAAAGCAGTAAAATGGAGCCTTCGTTGAAAGAGAAAGAAGTTGAGATGTTAGACACTACTAGGATTGAAATAGCATTCAAAATGCTTCACAGCTCCCATTGTTTCTAAAAAGCATCTTACTACACACAAAGACAACTAAGAGAAACCATCGTTAGATGAGTGACGTATAAAATTCTTACTCGGTTTAAGGCATTTTGTTATGCTATAGATGATATCAAATGTAAACATTTTTTGAAATATCTAAAGCATTATACAAATTTAAGTAATGAGAAAGATGCTAGTAAACTTTGTCAGTGAGACTTAACCAACTTTAGACTATGGCTTTAAAACTCTGAAAACTTTTAATTGGGTTAGAATAGACCCAGTCTCTACTAAAAATACAAAAATTAGCCGGGCATGGTGGTGGACATCTGTAATGCCAGCTACTTGGGAGGCTGAGGCAGGAGAATCGCTTGAACCCGGGAGGTGAAGGTTGGAGTAAGCGGAGGTTGTGCTATTGCACTCCAGCCTGGGTGACAGAGCAAAACTCCATCTATAAAAAAAAAAGAAAGAAAAGAAAAAGAAAAAAATTGATAAGACCTACAAAGATGCAATAATACCTAGGAATATAAAGCCAAGGGTAACAACGGAAACATACAGGTGGTAAAGATAAGAAAGAATATGGAATGTTAAAGAAGGAACATTTCACTTAGGATAACAATAGGGAAAGTTTCTCAGAGAATATAAATTTTGAGCTGAGCATTAAAAGATGCATATGAGGAGAAAACTCAAGAGTTCAAATTTGATGCAGCAGTGTCCCAATGAATTTCCTTTCCTCATCCCATTTATATTACATTCTATCCTGGTTCTTATAAATTAACAGCATAGCTATCAGCCCACTAACATATCATTACTTGCAGAATGCTGTTTATTTCGCAGCAATTGATATACTGAAAGAAACTAAAAATATCTTTCTTATTCTGTGAACATATGTAACCAATATTATGTCCTTCTAATAATTTGAAGCCCTTCATTCACCAAGTGCTATTTGTAACACTTTACTAAATGTTAATAGAAGAAGCCCTCTATTATTTTACTTCTCTGAAGATAGCAATTATGAAATCGTCCCTGCTGAATAGCAAACTATGTTGATAACATGCAATTAAGATGTGTCATCATAAAGGGAAAAGTGCAGTTTGCTTGACTGAGTTAAATCTGTAAAAATGAAAGAAATTGTCTTAATTCTTTGCATTTCTCTATATTTTAATTTATAATTTTTTAAATATTTAGAATAAAAGCACAAGTTCATAAATGAATAAAGCATCCTAATTGCTTTTGAAGAATGAGAAAGTATTTTGAAATAAAGCAAATTTCATTTAAGTAAAACAATCAGGAAAAAAATGTTTTCCTTAGCTACTTAAAAGTAAAATGAGGTCATTTCTCACTGGACTTCTCTTTTATATACTCTCACCATGCCACCCATGTATTCTCTATTCCTGGAATCAATAGAGTTTGTTTAAATGAGCTTCACTACATGCATACATACATACACACACACACAGGCATGCACACACACATACACACACATCATTATTTTATGCTCTGGTACATGGAATTAATGTATACTGTCTAACTATGTTGACCCAGAATACTGGGTCAGTAGTTCTAGAATATTGTAACAACAATTACCATTGGTATTTAAAGCTATTTGATGATTTTTTTACCTGCCTTATCTACTCTGAATGATGGAGCTTCAGAGTAAGAAACAGCCTTATAAACACCCCAATACAATCCTTTATTCCCATGAAGCAAATACAGTGTTTATTATCATGCCCTTACCAAGCATTGATGAAAGTGTGGAAGAACTGGAATTCTCACATACCATTGATGGGAATATAAAATGGTACAACTTCTTTGGAAAATAATTTTTTGGAAAATAATTTGTCAGATTCTCAAAAAAGTTAAACATATACCTACCAAAAAAGTTAAACATGTGCTTACCTTATAATTTAGCCATTCTACTTCCTAGTAATTGTTGAAGAGAAATGAAAGAATAATTCACTGTAGTGACTTGTATTTTAATGTTTTGACAGCTTTAGTTGTATGAGACAAAAACTGGAAACCACCAAAACATTCATAGACTGATATGACATATACATGCAATGAAATACTACTGAGCAGTGACAGCAAATGAACAATTGATATACATACCATGGATGAATCTCAAAATAATGTTGAATGACAGAAACCAGGCAAAAAGTCGACATACTGCATTATCTCAATTACTTAAATTCAAGAAATTGCACGCTAATCTCTGGTGACAGAAAACAGATTAATGGTTGCCTCCTACGAGGAGAATTGATGGAAGGGAATAAGAGGCTGCAAAGAGGCTCAAAAAAGTATGAGATGATAGGCATGCTTATTATCTTTGATTTTTGTGCTAGTTTCATGGATGTATACAAATATCAAAAGTATCAAGTTACATATTTTAAATACATGTTGTTTACTGAATGTCGACAGTGTCTTAAGAAGATGCTTATAAAAGGTGGGGGGCACACACAGTTAATTACTTAAAGAACTAGGAATAAAAAGAGGGTTTCTGCCTCTTTTTTTTCACTGTTCTACACTGCATAATCCAGATTTTAAATTATATGATCCAGCTAAACATGTGTTTTTGAGCTGATTCAACTCTTGGATATTATTAGAAAAGGGTATTACTTTGATAAACAGACCTCCAAAACCACAGCAAAATATACCATATTATGTGCTGGGTTGTTAATAAATTGTTACTTTCCCAAATAAGTCACAAGCTCAAGTACTTTGCAGTGTTGGTTGAAGAGAGCACAAAATTTGGATTTCTGACTTTAAGTGGTGAGCATTTTGCGTGATTAACTCATGGTAGTCTATTTGGTCAGTTGAGGGGATTGCCAATAGATCGGTTACTTGATTTGATAGATTATTTAACTACTAGGGGAATTTCACAAAAATGGCTCTTTCTGTAATAAAACATAGTTGAGATGTAGCTACATGAGATAAGTTAATTCTAGTTGGCATTTATCTGTTTAAAAGATTCAGGATCAGTAACAGAATAGTAAGACTTTTTGCTAGCCTTGACAGCTATTCAGAGTATTTTAAGGTATGAAAAGGGCACCCTCCTTGGATACTAGATATTTTAGAGTCTGTTTTATTAACTGGTAGAAAAGCAGTAAATCTACTAAATCTAGTACATGGAATTAGCATAATAATTAAAAGCTGACCTTATTGTAGGTCACACAGATTCTTATACATTTGTGCATACTGAGGAAAAACATGGCCTGTGGAAAAACTAGTAAACTGGCATCTATCAAAGCAACCATATTAAGAGAATAAGTTAATTATGCTTTCAGTTTATCACTTTTTTGATACTGTAAAGGTTAGCATGATTTGTTTTTACTCTTCAGAAAGCTTACATGTGAAAGAACCAACAATTACATGAATTTTTTTGCTTGAAAGATAAACATCTCTTTGCCTTTTATTAAGAAGTATTGTTCTCCACAGAAGGTAATAGCATTAGGTCATTTTTATTGGAAAATAAGACTAAAATATATCCTACAGCTTTGTAATTTTTTAAAGGAATTTTATAATTTTTTTAAAGAAATTTTCTATTACGTCAACCTAAAGCTTTATCTTGATTCAGAGTGAATATCAAAGTATGTGATTTGGTTTTTAAACTCATGCCAGAGTTTCTGGATGAGACGAGATGACTAGCTTTTCTATGCCCAGAGAGTGAAGGACATTGTATAACCCAAAATTAACTACAGTTACTTTCCTGTTAAATCTTTCAAAAGAATCAAGGGCTTTGCCTTTGGTTCCACATGGTAATTCTGGAGCCAAAGTTGGAGAAGGATTTTTTTTTTTTTATCATCAATGTAGAGAAAAAAAATCCCAATGCCTATCCTTCTACCCTCCTCCACACACACATGCTTTAAACTTTGAATTTCAGAAGTTTATTTTTCAGCTAGAGATTTGGGATAAATATTTTCTGCTATAGCAGAAAAACGACTTGACTTAGCCAAGTTTCTTTGAAGAGAAAAGTGTGTTGTTTGTTCCTTAGTTTGTCTTATAATTATTTTCTTTTGTAAGAGGGAAGAGGAAAGTTATGCATTTTGATTGGTTTTTTGCAGTAAATTTGCAGTAAATTTTAATATTGCTTTCAGCATTCAAAAATCATTTAAATAATTGGTTTAATTGTGCATTTGTCATCTATTTACCATAATAGACTGTAAGCTCTAAGAGGTTCTGTTTGTTCACCATTATGTTCCTAGTCCCTGAGCAAGTGCGTGACCATAGGAGGAGCTGTATAAAGACTGCATTTGAAATATTTAGAAATATTTAAGTAACGATTTTCCTAGAGATGGTGCCATTGAGATTCAGATGCATAGATTCAGAAAGCAGGGTTTCAGCTGTTGGGAAATAGGTTCAGCCAATGAAATATTTTCAGCCAACTAAAATAGGAAAAGTTAAAGTAATACAAATTTTCTTAAATCTTAACGTTCTGAATTGTATTTCGGAGGCAGAACATTGCAGTAGAAGAAACATGTGGATAGAGTTCCTACTGTTAGACACATAGATTGTGAATTCTGGATGATTCATGTGTGAATTATGCAAATGCATTTGAAAGTTCCAGATTCACCTTTTTTCTGTAACCCAGAATGAATTGGTATTACCTTTGCTACATTAATTGTCATGTATCCTAAAGGCATGCAAGTAATTGTGAAATTATCCCCAGCCAAACAGAATTAGAAAGGCAATTCTAAACCAGGACAGTGCCAAACTTGTGTTTTTGCGTTTTCTCTAATTTTTTTATTTATTTATCTAAACAGATAACTAAGACATCGGTCTACAATTTAAAGTTTCCATAGGGTCAGGGTTGGAACAGGCAGTAGGCAGTTTCTTACCACAGATTGTGGATAGGAGGTCAATAAACTGAAAACAGTAGAGGGAGCAGAGCTGAAGCTCAAACAAAAGCCAATGTCTAAGAGGCACAAAGGAGAGCGGGAAGGTTAATTTACCTGAAAGAACCAAGAATCCTCTCAAAACCCATGAATGTAAAAGACAGAGATGTGAGAACAAGCAGCAAAGTTGGGAAGAACCAGGTGATTTTTTAGAGAAAATAATTTGTCTGGAGGCAGAGAAAATATATATAGTATGTGGATGGTATTTCGATGAGCAAAAGGACATAATGAACAGTTCAAGTCAAAAGAGCATGATAGCCCTGGGAAACACTGTGAAGCCGATGAAGATGTCTTGGATATGTTTTCGTCTCTGGCCCCTATCACCTGTATCTTGGTTTATTATTCCTAAGCATCATTTCTCGAAGAGTGCTCCGTGGATCCTAATGATTTATCAGAATTATTTGTGTGTTTGTTAAAACAAGAGGCTTTCTGGATGCCATGCCAGGTCAAATAAATGAGGATAAGTGGGGGTAGAGTGTAAGAATCAATAATTGTACAATATCTCTAGAGGTGTTTTATTCTCTATCAGGTTAGGAAGTCCTGGATCTACACCTTCCATGCTAGTGTCCTCATCTTATTCCTTATAATCTACCGTTAGGTTGGACCTTACTCTCTGACATGGAAATTTCTCTCAACCATTGCTTCAGAAGCCAGAAGTTCAGCGTTTACTACTAGATATCCTAAACAAGGGGTCCCCAATCTTTTGGCTTCCCTGGACCACATTGGAAGAAGAAGAACTGTCTTGGGCCACACATAGAATGCACTAACAATAGCTCATGAGCTTAAAAAAAAAAAGATAACAAAATTCTCATGGTGTTTTAAGAAAGTTTACGAATTTGTGTTGGGCTGCATTCAAAGCTGTCCTGGGCCTCATGTGCCCTGAAAGTTGCCAATTGGACAAGCTTGCCCTAAACCCTTCTAATATATTAATTAGAGAAGAGATAGTTTTTTTTTTTTTTAGGAATTGTCTTTGGACAATACCATTATTCTCTTGATATGTTAACCATTCATATTTGGCTAGAATTTGAAGAGAGGAAAGTGGAACATTGGATACCTAATGAGGGTAAGTATTAAGCAAGATGCCCATTTCTGTGTTTCAAAACACACCATGTAGATGATCTAGATGGCCACTAACTACCTGTGCAAATATCTAGCCCTGAATATAGTAGGGCAGATATGGTGTTCAAAATACTGAAGGCAAAATAGAATCTGCAGATTTTCCTTGCAGATGATATACTTTTCTACATTATGCAAGCTGTGGTAAGGACATTTTGTTTAGTTTATAGCATTTCAGTGCCTGTTGGGAGGAACTGAAATAGACTTTGTACATGTACCCTCAGACTCTTGAAAAATATATCCTAGGTACATTGTAATATCAATACTGTCACAGTCTCTGTAGGGAGTGAAAGCCTTAAGGAATAATACAAATAACAATTAGGAGGAACTGCAGTGATGGACAGACCAAACAATTCCCTTCCCAGCCTCTGCAAGTCTAAGAAGTTTTCAGGAAACACTTCATGAATATATAACAACAGGCCTGCCTGGGGAGAGGCGGCTACCACAGTGTTTGCATGTCAAGCATTTCAGTTTCTAATTAATATAAAAGCATCCAGGATAGTCTTCAGATGGTGCATCAGAAGTAGTAATGCCTTTTTAGGGTTCTAAATGACATGAAAAAGTAAAATTATTTTAGAAGGAAAGGGAAACCCTTGCTGTATAGAGTCATCATTTTATGAAGGCATACTGAGGCTGTCACTCACAGTGCTGTACCATAGAATTTTCCTAATGTACCAAATAAGAGACCAAACCAGCCTCTGGGGCTATGTGTCTAAACAGCTGTTGGGTAATTGCTGAGGACCTTTAAGGAACAAGCAAGGAAAAGTGGAAGCCATTAATAAGCTACAGTTGAGCAATGTGGCAGAGGAAATCACTGTGTTTGCTAAGAAGAATAAAACTGGTTTCGAAAAAGTAAAGAGAAATGCACGCACCTAATTTGGTTTTAGACTTGAGCAGTTCATGTTAAACTGAGATTCAGGTGAGGAAGCAATCTCCACAAAATAGTACATAAAGAAGTAGGACCACAGACATACCTCGTGAGTTATTCTATGAACCTTTTCCTGAACCTCTTCTTCCTTGATGGGTTAGAACTTTGTTTTTGATATCAAAGAGACCAGAGATTTTTTCAATCTTGAATTGTTACCATTTGCTGTGAGAATCTGACACAGTCACCTGGATATCTCTAAAACTCAGTTTATTTCTCTGTAAAATGTGAATAGTAGAAGTACCTACTAATATATACATATATGTGTGTGTGTATATATATATATATATATATATATATATATGGGCAAGAATGAACACTAACCACTTGATACTTGAAGTAAGATCTTGGTCATGAACCTAAGATGAGAATGAAAGACGTTTCCTTTCCCTTACAGTTTCGTACTACAAAGAGAACTTGCAATGACATTTTAAGATGTATATGCAGACATGTTTCTACACATACAGTAAGAGTTTTGAATTATCTAAGGTCAGAAACTTTGTTTTCGTTATCTCCGTATATCCAACTCTGAGATCAGTGCTCAGCACATATTTAAAACACCAAATATACTTGTTGGATATATTGATTAATGTACTACCTGAGGTTCTAGGAGGTAGTGCTCCCGTATCTCGGAGGACCCTAAATTCAAGTCAGAAGTCGCCAGCCAGAAATACAGCACTGGCCTGTTTCCTGGAGAGTCCTAGCACCAGACGTTGGCATTGCTGTAAACCAGCAGTTGGTCTTCCTCCCGTTGCCAAGCCTCTCACCTGTTCTAACTGCAGCCTGTACATCCTACACATTACCTTGCACAAAGTCTCTTCTTCCTAGATGAGTTTTGATGTTTTGAGGTGGGGGAACCCCACTCTTTTAAAAACCTAAACAGGTTAAGGGTACTAGGTCATGATTTAATTGTGGCACTGACTTGCGAAGATTTCTTTTTTGCAAGTAATTGCATCTCAATCAGTCTGAATATTCTTAGACGATGTAGAGATAGAGGAGGAGGAGTTAATGTTCCTTCTAGTTACAATACTTTTGGGTGAAGGCAGGCAACATGGGTGTTGTTAAGAGCCTAGGCTTTGCAGACTTCCAGGGATTTATCCTAACCTTGCAATTTATTAGCTTTGTTATATTACATTCAAACCTCAACTTCTCAATGTATCTGTATCCTCACATGTAAAATGGAGATGTTGAAAGTTACTCCCAGGAATGTTTATGATAGTTAAATGAGATGATGTGACATTGCTTACCATAATGTCTGGCAGAGTAAGAGCCTCTCCTGACCTCCCAGCTCCCCAGTGGGTAAAGGGCAGTGAGTAGGAGACATACGACGTATTTGTTTACTGCCCACTGAACACCAGGCACTGTTCTAGATGTTGGGATAAATCAATGAGTAAAGCAGGAAAAGTCCAGTCCTCTTGGAACAATTTTAATGATAAATCTGTTTTTTAATATGAAGTAGAAATATACTTCCCAGATCCCGTTGTGTCCTCAAAACCTCTAATCATATTAAAATAGAAACTTAATGTAGAATAAGATCAAAGAAAAATCAAGTATAAATGATAGTTATAATTTATTGTGAAATGTTACTCAAGGCATTAACTTTCAAAGGGGGAAGTCCTGTTGAAGATTTTTAAAAGTTGTGGATTCAAGAACTAAAGAAAAAGAAAGGAAGCTAAAATTCATATTAAAGAATGAACAACTAATTTTTGCAGAAAAATATAAATGAATATACAACTCACAATATACAGAAATATATTCCCAAATATATTTATAGAAGTATCTTTGGTTCTTAAATTTGAAGAAATTTGTAATATTTTCAAAATACAAGATTCTCAATAATTTATGTCACCAAATGATTTTTAAGTAGGACTCATTCCATTTATCAAGGTTACCTCCAGACAGTATACCAATGTGCTGCATACTCCAAAAAAAAGTGATATTTAAGCTTCTGAGATCAAAAATACCTGCCTATTTTATTGAAGGAAAGTATTCCATATTATTCAGCATACCCAAATAAAATGGATCAAGTAATAGGCCTATCAAATGAACATGCTTTCTGTGCAGGAGAAACCATACATATTAAACATAATGAGGTTCTTTGTAATGGGTAAATGCAGTAATAAATATCCAGCAAAATGAGAACTAGTTTACTGCATAAAAATATAAATTGGCCAAAGAACAATTGCTTATATGTTTATAGCAGAATAGAACCACGAGGCCATGTGTCATTGATGCATTCCACATCCTCCCTACTTGATGGAACAGTAGTCACACCTCATGCTATCTCGTGTGTGTAGCATGCAAATGGGGAGTGAAGTGGTGGACTGGAAACGGGCCAGGGTGTAGAAGTTGGATGGTGAAGAAAGGCAAGCAATGCTTCCTGCCATCATCCTCTTTCATGATTTCCCTGAAGCTATCTTTTTGAGTCCATAGTTCATTTCTCAAATACCTATGCCTACCCACAGTGTAAAAGGCACTATTTTAAGTACTATACTGTGATGTGTGCTGGAGAGTATGGATCGTACAGTCAGCTCTCAGGAAGCTTATACAACTCTAAAAAGCTGGAAAAAAGTTCTAATTTGGGCTGCATATGCATCTGGAGGGATAAAAGGAAGCACCTTTACTAGTGTAGCCAAAGAGGAAGTGATGTTAATTTTGGACCTGGAATCTGGCAAAATTGCATTTGGGAACTGAAGATGGCAGGAGAAGGCAGCAGGAAAGCCTCAAAAGCAGGAAATGAAGATTAGTAGAGGGAAGTGATGAGGCTGTAAAGACAAGAGGGAAAGGAATGTGAAGGAATGGCCAAAGAGTCTGTTTTTGAATTATGAAAGAAAAATTACAAGGAAGTGGAAGTGGAGTGCAAAAGTGACAATTATATTTCTAGAAGACATGTAACATAAGAATAGATAATTTCTTCCCATTATGTAATTGCTCCCTTGCCCCAACACACACACACACACACACACACTCACACACTCACATACACAAACACACCCCCCCCAATGAATGCATTTCCCATACATTAAGAACATTGGGTTTTTACTAAAGAGATCTATTTTTGTGCCTTGGTTCTGAGGCTTACCAGTGATGTCACATTGGGCAGCTCAAGCATCCTTCTGAGGTATAAGAGACACCCACCTGCTTTTACCACAGCTAGGGTTGTTCTGAGGGTGAATCAGATGGAAAAAGTGTGAATGCTTTCTGGACCCTGGGATAGGTTATGCAAATGTAGGGTTTTATATTTGGATAAAACTAAGTGAAATGAAGATTAAAGCCAAGTACTTGCACATTGAAGTAAACAATGGAAAGGCTAAGATCTGCTGAGAGCACATCAGTGAAGTAGTTATTCTTGTATCTTTATTGAGAAGCTAATTACAAAGGCTAAAACCCTCTTACTTCTGTCTACTTGCTGATTTATTGTCCTAGGAGATGTGGCTGGAGTTCATTGTGACTATATAGAAGCAGAAACCCAATAACATGGTTTATTAGTCCTGGTTCTGCCATTTAGTACTTCAGTAAACACCGCAGCCTCTTCCTTTCTCTCTCAGTTGGGGATAATAACAGCTCAGAGCTGTTGTAAGGGTCAACAGATTATCCTTGTGATTTAAAGGAAGATGAGAATTTCAAGTATAAAAGAGTTTAAAGACGTATTTCTTTCTTTCTTTTTCTTTTTTTGTCTTTTTGAGGGCAGAACACAGAACCCTTATCTCATGTCTGCTCTTCAGTTCAGATTATGTCTTAGTTAATAAGAAGCAAAAACACCCACCACTTCTCTAGAAAAAGGAAAGGACTTGATAACTTCACTCCTAACATTCTATCACAGGGAATAATGTTCTTTACGGAAATGCCTATCATGAGTATAGCATCATTCTGGGCCCTGGGAATACCAAATAAATAAAACAAAAAACGAAGATCCCTGTCCTCTGTCACTCACATTCTACTGTAGGAGATGGACAAAAAATATTTAAACATTATTACGGTATACTCAGTGTTAAGTTCTATGGAGAAAAATAAAGCAAGGCATGAGGAAGGCAAGGTATAGGTGATATTGGACCAAATACTTAGAAAAGGTGAAAAAGCACACAATGAGTATATCTTGGAGAAGAATTTAGCAGGCGAGGAAGGAGCCATTGAAATGCCAGGATCCAGGGAACTGTCTGGCTTATGAATGAGTCAATGGGGAGATGGATGCGGCTGTAGCATAACTGGAGGCTTTAGGGCAGTATTGAAGATGAGCTCACAGATGAAAGGGTGGAACAGATTGTATGGAGTTATGCGCCATACTCAGGATTATGGCTTTTACTCTGAGAGAGATGAGAAGCCACAGGAGGAGTTGTTACTGTTTTCTATGTTTCTGAAGAGTTTTTAATGAGTTAAGAAAATGCTTATATCCTCTTAAGTGGATCAAGGAAGATAGAGAACTTACATAAAATACTAATAGTCTTTATTTCTGGGTGATTATTGTTAATTTCTCTTCCATTTAATTTTATTTTCCAAAGCATCAAAAATACATATACTCTTAGCCTTTCATTTATAACCAGTGAATTAATTTCAATGATAGCATCTCCAATGAAGATATTTTGTCTCAAGTATGAATGACATAGCATTATTACTAAGAGTTGGTTTTGTCTTTTTTTCTTTGTAAGCTGCTACTATGCTTCAGTAGTCCTTGAGGTTAAATGGAGTGTTGGGGACATGAGGGCTGTGAAGTAGCTAGTCCATCACAAAATTAATGGTGATTATGAGGGTACCACAAACAAAACTCCTGTCATTCAGGAATGAATAGCCAAGAAAAGCAGGTTAAACTACTGAATATATTTAATCATTCTTTTGTATACAAGATAAATATTATTTAGATGATAAATATAGACTCCAGAAACTTGATATTTCTAGAACTTTATAAACTCCCATTTGTGACTTCCTCAGACCACTTTCATGAGTTTTTGAAGCGAAAGGCCTTGTATAGATTCAGCTGCTCTTTAGAATATAGAATTATAAGTGTTACTTTTAAAATTGATACCTAACTTTAAAAGTCTATTTAATTTCTCATGGGTGGGTTTTGAGGCAAGGAGGAACATGATTAGACTTTAAGTTTTAAAAAGATCATTTTGCTTTTGTATACTTGGGGACGTGGGTGGGGGATGTACGAGAGGTGGGATAAGACTGAGGAACAGTAGTTTGAAAGTTATCTCAGAAATCCTAGAAAATGCTGCCACTCAGACCAGGGTGGCAGCAATGGAAATGATAAGTGCTTAGATTCCAGATTTATTTTGATGGTACAACTGACAGATTTATAATGATTTTCCGTAAGCTTTCTGAGGCCTAGACTTCTCCAGCATCTCTGAGTACTTTTCTTTGCATAGATCTATAATATCAAAGGGAAGTGTCAATATACACGATTACAAAGTTAAAATCATATATGCTGGTTGTATTTATGTGGTGGGTAGGTCAATGATGATGTCCCAGTTTTGAAATACCAAGTCCTAGTTCTCTTCTGTCCTCTTTCTTCCTTCTGCCCTCCTCAGACAAAAACAACAACAACACACAAAACATAACTATTCCTCACTCACAAGTAGTTTGTTCCTATGAAAACGCCAGATATAGCTCTTAAACTAAGCCACACCGCTGAAGCTTTTTAGCAATTAACAAATACTTTCAGTTCACTTTATGAATCATTTTATATTCAGACAAGTACAGCAACCTTGTCAGATTGGACTGGGTCAGATTTTATTCTCAGAACTTCCCAAAAGTCATCCTGATAGAAAAGCGTTTACTCTTATTCCCAGATTTTAAGTCAGAACAAATCTGGGTTCCAGAAGCAATGGCCTTTGAAACAATGAGGTTTTTGAAGGGTAAGCAACAATGTATTAAACGAAGTTTTCCCTGATTCTTTATTAATAATTAAAAAATAGGGGTTTTTTTGAAAAAAGTAAAATAATGGATACAGATGGAAAAGTAAAGGGAAATAGAACTGTATCTTTTTTTTCCCATGCTTGCTATTTTTCACAAGAAAAGTATGGCTAACTTGATCAGTCCAATTTACCATTTAATCACACTCAGTTTATTGCATCTCTAAAATTGGCCACGTAATTGCATATTGGATGATCTCAATTTTCCGCACTTTTCCATTTTATATCAAGATTGGACATGTTTTCTCCAAGTTGCAAATTAATTTGACCTTTTTTATTCTCTCGTTCCTTGCTTTGTTCTGCTGTTTTCCCATGTTCACTTGGCTGCACAGTGTGAAATGGATTATAATTTTGATTTAAGCATCATTTGAACCTTTGAATGGAGTCACTATATTGGCTGCTGATTAGATTGAAAGTTGAAAAAGCCAAAAGGGAAGAAAGGAGGAGGCATAGTGAGGTTCTACCTGTATGCCTCAGCTACATCCATTATGTCGCAAAAGAAAAAGAAGGAACAGGCAGAGAACATGATCACAGCGAAGCTCTAAATAGGAAAGGTTCCCAGCTTAGTGAATCCTATACTATCCCTAAGACAGTGAGAGAACAGGCAATTCTGATTATGTGGTCAACATATTTATGTAAAATCCAAATAATTACGGTATACAAATACTTTGAGTAATTATAGTATGTGTTAAATCAAGGTACATTTGAACTTCTACTCATTATTAATGTGTAAATTTAAAATTCAATTGTCCGGCCTCTTTTCCAAGTAGAAATATGTATGAAATTGAATTAAGTTTGGTAAAAACTGCCTCCATATAGAATTTAAGAGTTGCTTAAAAGTTTCTCTAGACATAGTGAATTGTAACTTAACTTGGTGTATGAACAGACTGTAACCTAAACTGGAAGTATATACTCTTGTCGAAAGTAACTGAGTCTCAATCATAGCAGCTAAACCTGCAGCCAATGAGAGACTGAAAGGTGCCAAACACGGCTAGATAAGGCCAACACTGACTGCAGCCAATCGGATTGTTTCTGTGTGTCACTTCCTTTTCTATGGGTATAAATATAGCCTGCACATGGGGTAGGGTAGAGATTATGGACCATTTTTCATCCAGACTGCTGCCTTATTCATAAATCATTTCTTTGCTCAAATGAACTCTGCCATAATTCGTTTGTCTAAAGCTTTTCTTTTGACATATGGTATCAATAACTTCATGGCTATAAATAGATTGAGAATGAGCCAGGAGCAGCATTCATTAAGATATGGTAGTTAATTACATATGAGTGGGAGTCAACATGATCCATGTGGATCAGGAAATGGGTATATAGGAAAAAGGGGACGTTAAAAAGATCAAGGAAAACTAAAAAGAGGAATACAAACAAAAGAAACAGAAAAAAACATCAGACACAAAGGGAAATAGTTAAAATCACAAGATAGCACTTCACACCAGCTAGGATGGCTGTAATGAAAAACATCAACAGTAACCAGTTTTAGTAAATATATGGATAAATGGAACCCTCATACATTGCTGCTGGTAATGCAAAACGCTGGAAGAGCTTTTGGCAGTTTCTTAAACTGTTAAGCATAGATTTATCATATGACTCAGCAGTTCTACTCATAGGTACCTACTCAAGAGAATTGAAAACATGCGCCTGTACAAAAATTTGTTCACAGGTGTTCACAGCACAACAACATTATTCTTAATAACAGGAAGTAGAAGTAACACAATGTGAATCAACTGATGAGTGGGCAAGCAAAATGTCATCTATACAATGAAATAGTATTGTATTCCACGAGATACATGCTACAACATGGATGGAGCCCCAGAAACATTATGCTTAAAGTCCATACATTATGTGATTCCATATTAATTGTCCAGAAAAGGCAAATCTATACAGACGAAAAGATTAGTGGTTGCTTAGGTTAGTCTGGGGGTGGGAAAAGGGTATGATTGCGAATGGGCACAGAGTTTCTTTCTGGTGCAGTGAAAATGTTGTAAAATTAGATTGCAATGATGGTTGCATAACATTGTAAATGTACCAAAACTCATTGAATTGTACACTTAAACCAAGTGAAGTTTATGATGTGTGAAGTATACTTCAGAAAAGATACAGAGGAGGATGCTTGAATATAGAAGCCTGGAGGTCAAAGAAGACATTTCAAAAAGGGATGGGAATGACTGATGTCAGTTGTTTAAGAGGCGTGTGAAAAAGTAAAATGGAAATGTAACAAACCATTGATGCTACCTCTTTGGTTTTACCAGGGAATCTGTTCTGTTCAGCTTCTAGCCCAGCCTGCAAGTGTCTGTAGGAAAATGCTCCATTACTCTGGGATGCAGTATCTTCCCTATGGCCACAGAGCAGCTCATTAAGACCCTACAATAACCTGCTCATTTAAATAGGGTTCATTACTCATAGAGTGTTGGGTTTGTTGCAGTTTTTTCAGTGCAACTCTGGGTAGACTATGGTTGTGCAGTGCTTATTTTAACAAGAGTTAATTAGGACCAGAAAATTGCTCCTTGTTTATTATAGTTCCAAAGCCCCAGTACAAGCTGTACTAATCTCATCATTGTGAGTAATGGAAAAAAGAAGGATTGGTGTAAGGGGAGGAAAAAGAACAAAAGAGAGTATGTGTGTCAGCAAGTCAACATTCTTTCTTTCTTTCTTTTTGAGACAGGGTTTTACTCTGTCATTGAGGCCAGAGTGCAGTGCATGTTTACAGCTCACTGAAGCCTCCATCTCCTCTGTTCAAGCAATGCTCCCTCCTGACTCAGCCTCCCAGAGTAGCTGTAACTACAGGCATGCACCACCATGCTTGGCCTATTTTATTTTATTTTATTCAGTAGAGACGAGGTCTCTCTCTGTTTCCCAGACTGGTCTGGAGCTCCTGAGCTTAAGTGATCCTCCTGCCTCGACCTCCCAAAGTTCTGGGATTACAGGTGTGAGCCACTATGCCCAGCCTAATGTTCTTTATAGAGATAATTTTTCTTTAGAAAATCTAAAGCTCAAGAGTGAAGTTTATTTTTCAGGATGATCAGACAGTATTGTGTATAGGAGAGAATTACCATATACATGCATGATATATAGATCACTCATTTTTAAAGAATTACAGAAAAAATAAAATAAACCTAATAATAAAACTGCTCAGACTTGCTTATTTTTTCCATAATTTAATTTGAAGGAGCTTATAATGTACTGGGGTCATTATTATGGATATCAGTTAGTTCCTTACCAGTTACTGAAAGAACCTGTGCTTAAAAGAATTATTCTGAGTGCCAGGTAACAAAAGTTACTGTAATCCATCAATTCACTAGATAACAAAAACCACTGAAAAACAAGTTTGTATTGTGTAGTTTTCTATCACTCAAAGTTAATTGCAAAGTGTTGGCTAAAATGAGTTGTATATTTTTTACTTTTATACTTTTTTATATTCAAATATTAACTGTCTTAACATTTTAAGTTCTACAGTGCTAATGATAATGTTGTGCTTCTTGACTGGCATTTTTGGTTTAAAAGTCAACAGTTAATTAAGAATACAGGGAGGGAGTTTCAAAATAGGCTGCGATAGACTGGTTTCCATTTGTTGGTTTGTTTTAATAGCTTGTATTAGCAAGTGTTTTATCACCCGAGTTACAGTGAAGTACAAAGAGAAAAATCTGGGTTTCGTTGTCTGGCATCTGGAAAAGCGCCTACTTTTCTGCTTGTCTAGGCATGCACATAATGAGCTCACAGAGCGTTTGTTTTCCTGACCTCTGGAATAAAAAAGCAACCTGACGTTAAAGACTGAGGTAAAATACCGAGGCTGCTGCTGATAGGTTTGTTGGTATGTTTGCTGTTGCATTAATTGTTTGGAAGCATTTTTATTCCATGTCTAAACTTCAGAGCAGCTTCTTATGAGGATCCAGGGGAAGAGATCATAAAACTGGAAAGCGAATCATCCTTCCAGAACTATGTTGACATCTCCACAGAAACAATGTGCTGCGTTATCACACAACGTCAGAAGTCATATAGCACCTGCTCTGACTGAAATAATATTTTATCATGCATATAAAGGCAATAAGAAGGAAGAGGTCTGGTATCACAAAGCATGGGACTCAGGATCTTTCCCTGGATCAGAGCCACTTTCTTAACTATCTCACCAGAGGTTAAATAAGCATGATGCCCTCAGTACATTATTATCAGAACAGATGTTTCTATGGCTTCTGCACACCCAGAGGACAGTACACAGTGGAGGCAGTTTAAATTCTTCAGGACTAAGAGCATTCTGAATTGGAATTGGCAAAATAGGGAGACAGAAACAGCTGGGGGATAAATATAAATGCAACCAAAGTCCACTTTATTTTAGTCTGGATGTAGACCACTTGTGGCTATTAGACAGTGAGAATGCAGATGACCACAGCTGCTTAATTTTTCTTCATTTAGGGACAGAACAAGGGCAATGATAGCATCTAGGATTCATTCCCATTCCTCGAGCAAATCAGTCCCGAATCAGTGAACTCTGTATCATGTGCCAGGAAGAGTGCTAGTGGGCCAACAAAATGTCCTTGCTCTAATGGAGTTGCCTTCTAGTGTAACGATTTTTAGATAATGATACATGCATCCATTTTACTCCAATGTCACTTAATCTTCTCACCAATCAAGTGATACAGTGTGTATTACTAGTCCCGTTTTACATGACTTCAGAGTCACAAAATCATTGGCAGAAACAGACCCCCACCCTGAAGCAGAGAGAGACTAACACACAATAAGAAGCAAAACCAACCAATATCAGTAAGCTAACGAACAACACTTCTGTAAATGGAAAATGTAAGTTTGATTCTCTCACCTTAAAATCTAGGGCTTCTCATCGGCACCTACCCTGGTGAAGTTTTGGGGGCTATAGAGTGTTCTCTACAAGGAGAGGAAGCCAAATTGTAATCTGGAAGCATCTCTATGACAATATCTATAGATAACTGCCTAAAGAAATCTCAGAGAAAACAGTCCTGGCATATTCAGTAATTACTTGTGATTTCTTTGTGTGTGTGTGTGTGTGTGTGTGTGTGTGTGTGTGTGTTTCAGTGTGTGTGAGTGTGTGTGGGTATGTATGTGTATATACCTGTACCTAATTGTGTATTCTTTTTGAAAAAGGGACCTCCCAACTAAAACATAATTCAAACTATCCAAAATTTAAATAAAGTTCTAACTATTGTTCATCAGTCCTATGGGTTAATAAAGTAAAAATAAAAGCTTTCAAGCAGAGTGGATTTTAAACTAAGCTGAATTCACTGCTGGGCAAATCAAGGAAAACCTAACCCAGCCCAGAGGTATTAGGATCTAATGAAGGGGATATTCAGATTGACTGACAAGCAAAAACCCAAAGACCATGAATTTTAAGGATTTATGTGGATATGTGTTTATATAAGAAAGAACAGTCCCTGGGAATGTGATGTCAGCATCCAAAGACAAATATGGATCTACAAATAGAAGGGCCGAAGGCTCTATGAGGAAAGTGAATTTGACAGTTTAAACAAGTCCTTGGCTTCTCAGTTCAGCATGATGGGTTAAAATGGGGGGGGGGAAGTGAGGACTGGCTGTTTACTGAACCCAAATCCATTTAGGGTTTTCCTGAATGCTGTTGACCCATTAAATCTGTTGGTTGCATAGAGATAGGATACATAAATTACAGATCAGAAAGGTGCCTATCAGACCATAAAGATCATCGTATTTTTCTGGTATACCTGGTTAATTTTTGAAGCAGCAGCTCACGTGCCATCTTTCGAGGCCCTGACCACTTTCTGTCTTGTAGTCTCTCACACCCTCCAAATACAGGGTTATGCAGAGGACAAGCCCATGATAAATCATCTTTATCAATGTAATAGTTAAAGCGAATTCCATCTGGTAGAGGAAGATGCTTGCAAATACATGTTTTATATACTTGGCTTTAAATTTTGTCAGCCTGGGTAAAAACGTAACTCAGAAATAGAACTACTAAGGGATTTTCCCTGACAAAAGCGTGATGGAAAATACTTTCTCCTAATGATCTCATCTGTAGCTTCTCAGCATTTCCAACTGTTAAACATTGTTAAAAAATACAGTGTTATGTGAAAGAGAGAGGGTCTCTGTGGGAGATTTTGCCTTATGTCATTGTTGGCGATCGAGTCTCTGTAGAACCCAATATGGTTTGACATCTCTTTGGCTTGATTATAAAAGGGAGCTATTTATGTGGAATAATTCATGCATATGGCGAAATGAGACTAAATTAATCATTTAATATTATTAACTTTTTTGGTCATAAAAATGTTCTTTATAAAATTGGAAGGTATAAAAAGGTTTAAAGGAAATAAACATATGGTAGCATTTTGGTTTGTTCCTTTTAGAAATGTGTTTATATCTGTATGTGTATATATATGTATGTACACACATGTACAATATAATTTATAGTATTTATTTTGCTTAGATTAATGTAAGGAGTATTTTTCTTCTTCTGTCATTAGAATTTGAAAAGGTGATTTTTAGTGACAAAATTTTCCATCCTAATGTTGTGTCATAAATTGTTTAAGTGTTTTTGAATAGTGTAATATTTTAATTATTTACTAACTTTCTTGAATTTTAAGGCTGTAATAAGTATCCTGATATACAAATTTTTGTTTGTATCCCTTTCTTCCTTAGATGTGTTACTTGGAAGTGGAATTATGAGGACAAGGATAAAGCTTTTCTTTGAGTTCTTTACATGAGTTGCTAATTTATATTTCCCATAGTATGTGCTACTTTACATTTCCACTACTTAGGGTATCAACTGCTTGTGTGATTATATGCAAGCAGTGTTGAATGTTGTAAGCTATGTCTATTTTGTTTTCCTGTGTGTTTCTTTGAATGTCTATAAAATAGTAAAATTTTTCATTGATGTATTGATCACTGATTTTCATTTCCATGGTTTGTTTTCATTTATCTATCTATTTTTCTGTTGGAAGATTAAGAGATTTTTCTGAATTGGTTTTAATACTGTTCAAGGTTTTATACCTTATATCTGCATCCTGATACCTAAGCCAAGAAAATATGAGGCCTTCGAAAGTGGCTATAAAATAATTTATGTTTTCCCTGGGCCTACTATCTGTAGGTTTCCACTTTTTTTCTTCTTCAGGACACTCTCCAGAGAATGACTTAAACAAACAAGTTTAAAATTGAGATGTGTTTGAGAGATACAATTTGTTTAGTGGGTAATTATTCAAGAGGAACTCCTATTACACAGATACTCCATAGAAGAAACCATAAAACAGACCATCTAAATTGAAAAAAAAAAAAATTGTCCTCTCAAGCAATATAATGTCTGACCTTTGAATGGATCTTTTTAATCTTCGTTAGAAATGTTCTCTATAGGAAAATACTCTGTATTCACAGGCATGGTCTGTCCTTCTTTCTCCCTGCCTCCTGTCCTTTTCCTCCCTGTCTCCTCAGGGGAGTCAGATGTAATCAAGGTAGGAATTGTATAGTAATAGGCATAACATTGGAGTTCAGAGGAAGGATAATCCAAACAGAGAAGCATGGTGGAACTTGAGCTGATTCTAGAAATATGTGCCTAGTGGGACAGATCAGACAAAAAAAGAGAACGTAAAAGTACAGAGGGAGGAACAATTATGCCATTTGAGGAATCATAAAAAAAATGGACCTTTCCATAGTTGAATATTGGAGCCTAGTTTGTGTCACTAGTGTGGAAAATAGATTGATGTGATTTAGCTCATTCTTGTCCTCCCATAGTAAGATCTCAGATCTGCAGTCAAAGAGCTGGTTCTCCACACTTTGATCTTGCCTGTCACAGAGCATTTATAAAATTTGGAAAGCCATCTAAAGTATTGCAGACTTTCTGAATACAAAATGTCTTTTTCCTTAGGCCAAGAGTCACCCCAGTCACTAAACAAATTGACCAATTTCAGAGTATTTCCTGCTTCCACTTGTTACTGATGTAGCATCTGGCTGGAACAGAATGTGGCTGGATGCAGAAAAATTCAGGAAAGTTTCAAGGATTCCAGCTGGCTTCAGTGTGAGACGAAAATCTGACACCAGAAAAGTTGCCTTCTACCTTTTTTGTCCTGATTCTTTTCTATTAGGTTGCTGCAAAAGTAATGGCAAAAACTCCAATTACTTTTGCATCAACCTAACAGTATGTTGTGAGTCCTACAGTTTCTAAAATTTGTCAACATCTTCCTGGACTCAACCTCTGTATATATCTTTGTGGATGCCTGGAATGTTCCCTGCCTTTTCCACCTGAGTTAGCTCGTATTTCTTCAAGTTCTAGAACCAAACCTTCCCTTTCTAGGGAAGCTCTTCCAGCATGCCAGTTGAGTATCTGCCCTCAAGGCACATTTCAGTTTCCTTCCTAGCTAGCACTTTAAACAAATGTAATGGAATGATTTGTTTAATGTATGATTTAGTGTCTGCTTTCTCTCTTTCGACTGGGAATCATGTAAACAAAAGCTATTCTTAATCTTACATTCAGGCAATAGCTTACTTTGAGCTCTGTAATCAAATTGGAATTTCACTTTTAAGCACAGTAAAGTTTAAAAGGGTAGTAGATAATAATAATAGAAAACTTCATTTATATTTTGAAAAAGCTTATTTGGTTGGATCTTAGTTCTTGTGCTCGTGTTAAAATTTTGAATTAAGTAATTATGAATAATTCGACAGATGGTTAGTATAGGACAGGCCCTGTCCTATACTATATGTTAGTATAGGACAGGAAGTGGAGGGTGAATAGGTCACGGCAGCCTTTTTTTTCGTTTTTTTTAGTTTAACTTTTCCGTTTTTGCTGTCTAATCATCCTCGTCGGTCTTCTGCTTCTTGGTATCGATATTGTCATCCTCATCATCTTCAGCTGCTGTCCCAGTCCCTGAAATCCAGTGTAAACAAACAGTTACCATGACAACTACCATAACATCAAAAGTCCCCTGCCCTCATGGAGCTCACATTTTCGTGGGAGATACAGACATAAATAAATATGTTATAGTTTAGGTGATGATGATCGTTATATAGAAAGAAAAATAAAGCCAGGAAAAGAGGTAGACAGCTGCAGGTGCTATTAATTCTAGAGGTGGCACTCTTGTTTTTTATATATTCTTATATTATTTATTTTCTCTTAGAAATGAAGATTTAGAGAAACTTTTAATGCAGCTTATAGAAAAACACTGATTTCTGGGATGTGTCTTTGGATATCGATTTTGAGTCACATTTTGAACATATTTGAATTTCACATGTTATTTTCAACATCAAAATTACTGCTCCCAGCAACACTCTGTTCCAGCCAGATGCTGCATCAGTAACAAGTAGAAGCAAGAAATACTCTGAAATTGGTCAATTTGTTTAGTGACTGGGGTGACTCTTGGCCGGTGGAAAAAGACATCTTGTATTCAGAAAGTTTGAAATTCTTTAGATGGCTTTCCAAATTTTATAAATGCATAATGATACACAAGATCAAACTAAGGAGAACCAGAACATCAAAAATCAAGAAATTTATGTAGACATGCTTTGAAAAAGAAATACATATAAAAGAAATATACATATATTCTATATATAAAAGAAACATGCATAAAAGAAATATATGTATATGTATATACATATATTTATTTTCTCTTAGAAATGAAGATTTAGAGAAACTTTTAATGCAGCTGATAGAAAAATATAGAAAATATACATATATATTTCTATGTGTATATTTCTTTTATATGCCTATGTAAAATTGATATAGATATTTATAATCATATACATATTAATATATATACCTGTAGATACTCTCCGTCATACTGAAATGGTTGAATTTGCAAAATTTTTATTTACTGAGTTATTGGTGAGTAATAGTGAAGAATTTTTCTTTACTCTGGAGGACTAACTAAAGAGAGGAAAAAAGTTCTAGTGAACTGGTAATGGAGAATTTTATTTCATTCCATAGCCATCCATCAGGATGTTTATTCTTTCGTTTCTGACAGCAGGGTCATGGAGATGAAACATCCAAGCGTCACTTGTTTGTTCCCAGTTAATTTTTTTTATTTATTTCTTTTGCTTTTGATAGTGCTCTCTGAAATTTATAGGAATCATTTCTTGCCATAAATATAATTTGAAAATAGTACAGCTTGATCTCTATTAATATGAATATACTCTGGTGGAAAAAAGCTATCTTTTTTCAGATCAGCAAAAATAAAGGATATTTTACCCCAGAACTTAAAGTATTGTAATAAAAAAATAGACATTTTTATTTTCAATTTAATTAGCGAACATAATTAGGATAGAAGTCTAGAAAAGGAAGGCAAAAGTTATTGACTAGATTTTCTCTCAAATAATTATGTATTTCAAGTTAATATAGATGTTTAAATCATTAAGGCTTTCTTTTCCCCCGTGAAGATTCTAGGAATATAAAAATCTTACCTGAACATGAAAAAATGCTGGTTTTATGTAAGTTTTACATAAATAAAATAATAACACTTTAGGGAAGAGTACAAAGCAGAACCAAAATAAGTGGGAAAAATAACTATGTGCCTCTGAATAGGATGATTCAAATTTTAAAATAAGTTATAGATTTAGAGAAATTCAAATCACAGCCTCAAGTTGGGGAGTGGGTTAGGGACTTGACAAATTATAAAACTGATATGCAAGTGTAAATTTTTATAAAAGACTAATTTTTTTGAGAATAGTAACAGTTTAGGGAAGTTACCAACATGATATAGAAGGTACTACGAACCAACTATAATTAAAACAGTCTAGTTCTGGCACAGAACGAGACAAAAGGTGTTTAGAGAATATGGAGTCAAGAAATCGATTTAAGTACATAAAGTTTTGTTTCTGTTATATATGATATTGAATAATTACATAAATGATTTAATACTTAATAGTATTGGAAGAACTTATTATATATGTGAAAATGTAAAATTAGGTTCCAGTATCATACCATTTATATTCATATAAACAAACACTAAATGCATTGCAAAATTATAGAAATACTAGAAGAAAACAGAGAAAAACATCTTTATAAATTTTGGAGTCAGGATTTTTTTCTTAATTATAATTAAAAGCAGCTTGCCATGAAGTAAAAAGTCTGATGGAACTAATTTATAACTTTAAAGAACAAACACATAAAAATTGTTTACAGAAGTGAATTGTATCTGAGGCCAGGCTCCATGCTAATAATTTTATAAGCGTCAACTCATTAACCTCTGAGTAAACATTACTTTTTTCACATTTTATTGAGGAGACAATGAAGGATTAGAATGTTTAAATAGCCTGCCCCCACAAACAGTGATAATAAGTAATGGAGTGGCAATTTGTCTCCTGTGATTCTGGAGTCTGGGCTATTAAACACAGCACAAGGAACAAAATCAAGATAAAAATATATTTAGGCACTGTATGCATTTGCAGTTAAATTTATTCTGTAAAGAAAAGTTGGCAGTCACATAGGATGTATTTCAAAATGTATCTTGAACTTTTACTTCTCATGTATTCAATATAGTAGTTTTAAAGAATCTGAGGCCTCTTTATAATATTTTAAGATCATGTTTGATGCAATTTATTGGAATATATCACACAGTTAAATAGAATATAACTTATTTTTATTTCCTTGAATAGACCAATATACTCTTCGACAGGTAGTGTAAAACAAACGCTTTTTACAAGAAGCCTTTTACCCCCAACCCCCACATATTGGTCTATTTGATAGGGAGGAAAAATAGAAATGTCTAGTGATATGATAGACCTTTCCCGTCCCTGTTTCCTCCTCTATACTAAACCTGAATAGTGCTTTCCAAATGCTTAACTCTGCATATTTCTACATTGAAATGATTACTTTCCATTTTGGAAGATTGCATTGTTCAAAATAATAATACTAATAACAGAAAAAGATGACATGCAATTGTCCCTAAATCCATGCCAGTCAATAACTCAGCACTCACTTTCAGATGCATATTCTAATAAAACTATAAGGAATTTCTTTTCCTTTTTCCAAGGCCTTTTATAAGCTGGCCTGAAACAAATTTATTAACTTCATTTGCCATTATTCTTCATGATGCCACCTCAGTTCCAGTCAGATTTCGTTAATAATTTTATTTCTCACGTCAAAACCTTCACTCATTTTTATATCCTACTCTGGAGGATCTTTTCCTCAAATGTCCTAAATTTTAAATCTGTCCTCTTTCAAGGTGTTATCTAAGTTTTGCCTTGTAATGAAGTGTACTTCAATACTTTGGAAATATTTTTTTCTTCTTTTTAAGTTCCATAGCCTTTTATATGTCTTGTCTCCCCGCTTTGCATTGTAAATATCTTGTAAACTGGATCCCTGTCTAATTCGACTTTGTCTTCTCCAAAGCAATTAGCACGGTGCCTCATGCATAGTAGGCCTTTAATATCTGTTTCTTTGATTAGTGAATGAATTAATTTTTCAGGGCTTCCATGACTTACTTTGCAAGCAATACATTATAAAATAGTTCTTACAATTTTCAAGTGAAATATAACAATTAAAAATATGTATTTTCCCTTGAGACTTTATTCTGTCCATTATATGTCCACATACAGATCTTGATTCAGGGAAATCTGTGGGATTGCATACATGTACATAAGTATAAGAGAGTGTGTTTTTTCAGAAAGCAGAACCAACAGCATCAAGAAGGGCAAATGCAGATGCAAGAACTCAGTGGCAGTCTGGGAGTTCTCTACAGGCAACACCTACAGCAGCATTCAAAGTGCTTTGGAGGCTTGGAGTGGCTATTTGCTGAATAACTGAATATTCACAGAGCCAAGATTCATGACCTTGAGCACAGCAGATCTTTTCTGCTGAATATGATCTTATTCCAAGACAAGTTAAATTATTCTTCCCAGTCGCCAAGAAAACCTCAAAACTTTCAAACCACTTTGCGCTAAGAGATGCCTCAAATCTGTTAAGGCTGCCCACAGCACCAAGATGCCACAGAATGCAGTGGAATTGCTGGGAAGCATAAAACTTTCCATTTTGTACAGAATTCTGATGTCTCTGGGTTGTACGCCAAATATAAAAAGAACTCTGACCTGAGGTAGCAAAGGCGGAAGGGCTTGTTCTGTGCCTTCCTTGAATCTGAGCTAGATGGGGAATAAAGGATTTGTTTCACTGAAGAGAATCATACGTATTGCCAGAGCCAGGGACATTGAATCTTGACCCTCCTGCCCATTCTTCCATTTTCTCTCATTCCAGCTTCCAAAGAGCCTGCTTTTTAATTAGTCCAACATACAACAGCAAATGAGGGAAATAGGGAAGTAACTCTTTGTCATCAAATTGAAATACATGTAAAGAAAACGCAAGCAAAAATGTATTAAAGGCTTTGTGAAGAGGCTTTTGGTCAACATTTGGTGTGTTTAAAATCCTGAGCCAATTGTTTATTAAGGCAAAGCAGCAAGGGAAGCAAAAACCGTTTCTTTGTTCATTTGTCTATTAGAAGAAGGAAAAGCAGCTTAGACACTTAAAATTTCAGCCTGCAGTGTACAGATGTGTCAACTTCTTATAGAAAGATGACCCTATCCCACAAGTTACTGATGGATGGGATGTCTACTCTCTCATAAATTGTTTCAGGACTAGCTCTTGCTCTGTGTCTTTATTTCTTTATCTATTTATTTTATCCCAGGACTTTTTTCCGTGACCTTCTCTTTAGAATATAGTATCAACTATTGCCTTCTTTGAATGCTTACATAAGATTTCACTAGAAATACTTAAAGCATATATATTTGTATAGTGAGTTTTAAAGATTGGCTACAATTTTAAATTTAGAAAAACTGGAAAACAATTGAATTTACCTAATTAGATATTTCTCTGTATGTGGGGAAATGTGATTGTCTAAGTCAGTAGCAAGATATAATCCTGTATTAGTCTCAGATGATATTTCCTTTGGAAAGGTAGTATGTAATATCAGCATAGGTAGTCATTCATGTGGGATTGAGTATTCATTTATGTGGTTTTATGTAAATATTGGCCCTTACAAGGAAAACTGTGACTTAAAATCAGATGCTTGCAAAGGTCAGTTCGATAATATAACATCTAAGCATATATTAATTGGGAAAGCAGAGAAGGAAATGCATTTGTTTCTCCTTTATAAGAGAAAATATGCCAGACTCCTGACAAGTTACACAAGCAATATGCAAATTTAAGGTAAAATTACACATACATCATATCTAAAGTATAATTTTAGCTTAAAGAACCATAAGGTTTTGTGATATTATTACACTAATTTTATGCAGTTATAGAGCCACAGATATTCCACATTGAATGCCTAGGTCGTATCTCTCTAAACTCTGGGTTTTTACCATTTCCACCTATTAGAATCACCTGAGAAGCTTCTGAAAATCCCAGTGCCCAAGTAATATGGTGACAATTAAAAGAGAACATTGAGGCGGGATCTGGGACCAAGGCATTACTATTTTTTAATGCTCTTTAGTTGGTATTGTTGTGATGTTAATTTGGCAACCCTGATGAATACTCGATATTTTATCACATCACCTTAGCCTGATATACCTGGTAATTGTTAGCATTTGCTAATAATTAACTTCTTGTCAAGATTGTGACAGGTATTTAATATAATTTTTATTACAAAATGATATAATAGAGTCTATTCCTATTGTGGGCAATACCATCAAAATAAAATCTATTATCTGTTTTTAAGTAGGAATATTTGAATATTTGAATCAAAGACTTATAATAATAACATATAAAAACAGACTGCAAAAAACAAATTTTGATGTTGAGAAGCTTAACATAATTAGTGCAAATATGGTGAGGTAGTTGGGATGATTACTTCACATTGATATTGTAAATTAGAAAAATAATAGCAATATTATCTTTTGATATAAAATTTATGAAGCTTTAATTTTATATATTTTCTCTAGGAGTTATAAAATTAGATATCTAGGAAAGGGATCAAATTAGGATGGAATGTCATGATGAGAAAATAGACTGTTATGTATTTTACAGAATGAATATTTCCATCCTGGAACTGTGAAGATGTCCATTTAAACCTATCCAAAATAGCATTAGAAATGCAGAAAAGTGTCTGGGTGTGGTAGCTGTAATCTCAGCATATTTGGAGGCCAAGGCGGGCAGATCACTTGAGGTCAGGAGTTTGAGACCAGCCTGGCCAACGTGGTGAGACCCTGTCTCTACTAAAAATACAAAAATTAGTCGAGCATGTTGGTGGGCATCTGTATCCCAGCTACTCAGGAGGCTGAGGCAGGAGAATCTCTTGAACCCAGGAGGTGAAGGTTGCAGTGAGCTGACATCATGCCACTGCACTCCAGCCTGGGTAATAGAGCAAGACTCTGCCTTGAAA
Source organism: Lagothrix lagotricha (assembly GCA_963574225.1). Lineage (NCBI taxonomy): Eukaryota > Metazoa > Chordata > Mammalia > Primates > Atelidae > Lagothrix > Lagothrix lagotricha. The sequence continues at coordinate 396 of CAUYNB010064073.1, read as the reverse complement.
ATAAATAAATAGGGAGGATCCAAGATGTTGGATTAGACACAACTCCAGCACACAACACCCAGCGAGAGAGACACAGAAACCCAGAGATTGCCTAGCTCCAACCAAGGGACCAGGTGCATTTCAACGGGTCTGGTCCGAGGGTGAGCAAAGCCCACTCAGGGCAGACTGAGGCGGGAAGGGGTGCTGCGTCACCCAGAAAGTGCATCTGACCGGTGAGTAGGAGTCTCCACCTCTGGTGCTCCAGTCCAGATACAGCGCTTCCCCCAAAGCCTCAGCAATACACAGAACAGGGGATCTTTGCCAGTCAAGCGCCGGGAATTACAAGTGCGGAGTTGAATAAGAGTCTGCAGACTGAGCCATCCCTCCCCCCGCCTGGAGAGAGAGGGAGCTGTTAGC
>CAUYNB010064072.1:0-14549 GCA_963574225.1 Lagothrix lagotricha | reverse complement strand
AAAAAAAAAAAAAAACTATAAAACAAGTGAAAGAAAATAGTATTCCAGAGGTTCAGACCTCAGGTTTTGCATAGGTCTAAATGATTTTTTGTGGGAGCCAGAAAGAAATTCTAGGAAATTGTTGGCATCTTAACTGGAAGTAAGGGAGGCATGAGCTCTGTAACAGAAGATGAATGTAGGCTAAGATGGAAGATAAACTAAATGTGATGAAAGAGGGAAAAGAAAAGGAAGGATTGAAAGGAAATGAAAAACACAGGATAAGGAGTAAAAAAAGCAAAATTAATTCCGTCAAAATAAAATTAGCAAAGGAAGACAAATGTAAATAAATTTCTCAGGCCAGGCACGGTGGCTCATGCTTGTAATCCCAGCACTTTGGGAGGCCAAGGCGGGTGGATCACCTGAGGTCAGGAATTCAAGACCAGCCTGGCCCACATAGTGAAACTCCACCTCTACTAAAAATACAAAAATCTAGCTGGGTGTGGTGGCATGTGCCTGTGATCCCAGCTACTTGGGAGGCTGGGGCACGAGAATTGCTTGAACCCAAGAGACGAAGGTTGCAGTGAGCCAAAGTCGTGCTACTGCACTCCAGCCTGGGCAACAGAGCAAAACTCCATCTCAAAAAATAAAAAATAAAATAAATAAATTTCTCAGATGCAGACGATAAGGACAAAGACCAAAAAAAAAAAAAATGCTCACCAAGAGACAAAGATATATATTCAAAAACATTCATCAACATTATTACTTCTGATAGAAAAGAAAATGAAATCAAGCTAACTGTGTAACTAGAGGACCAATTAAATAAACTGTGGGATATTCATACATATTAGGGAGGTTTCCTTCTGGCTGCAAGCAGCAGAATACATGCCTATTATCTCCCATTAAAAGAGTACTACCACAGAATCCCTCATAGAAAAAGATGTCTGGGTAGGCAGGTCCAGTTTTGATGCAGCGGTTTAGGATGTTATCTCAGACTAAGGTTCTTTCTGCCTTTCTGTTCTCATCCTCAACGTGCTGGCCTGTCACTTTTAGGTTTGTCAATTTGTGGTCACAATACTGCTGGAATGGTTTCAAGTACCACATTCTCCTTTGATTGATTCAAAGGCAGGAAGCAAGGTTGCAGGCAGGGTAGGAAAGGACTTAGTCGTCAGAACATCCTTTTCATCTTTCCCTGCAGACGTCCTTTTTACAGTTCATTGATCGGAGCTGGCACATTTGGCCACCTCTTGCTGTAAAGGCTTAGGGAATAGAGTTTCTGCTGTTCTCAGCCTCTGCATTAACAAGGGAGAAAGGGGCTGGGGATGGCTTCTGGGTGGTCAACAATATAACATGAGTACTCCATCACTATTAAAAATTATGTACATCAATCTTTGACTGCATCTCTGATTATTTCCTTAATATAGAGTCTTGAATAGGAATTTCTAGGTAAATAATCATGAGGCTTTAAAAAGCCCTGGTTATGTCATGTAGTTGATTTCCAGAAAGCCAGTATAATTAGATATATGTCAACATGCATATCTCCTGATGCCTGCACCAGTACCCAGTAAAAAACTTTGCTGAGGGTTCCTGTTTGTCTGAATTTAAAAAAAAAAAGGAGCACATGCATAAAACAAAGAGCCAGCATTTGTTAAATAGCAAAGACATGCTCACAGAAACTAAGATAAAACAGGCCAGGCACGGTGGCTCATGCCTGTAGTCCCAGCACTTTGGAAGGCCGAGATGGGTGGATCACTTGAGGCCAAGAGTTCGAGACCAGCCTGGCCAGCATGGTGAAACCACATCTCTACTAAAAATACAAAAACTAGCAAGGCATGGTGGTGCACACCTGTAGTCCCAGCTACTTGGAAGGCTGAGGCAGGAGAATCACTTGAACCTGGGAGGCAGAGGTTGAGCTGAGATCATGTCATTGCACTCCAGCCTAACCGATAGAGTGGGACTTGGTCTCAAAATGAAAAAAAAAAATTAAGATAAAGCAAGAATGTTTTCTGTCCTCTCTCATTTCTGTTTAACGAAAATACTAATTATAGAGTCATGGGATTTTTTAAAATGAGGAACAAATATAGGGAAAAAAATAACAATACAGCAGGATTTTTGGATGACATGATCATAATTAGACAATGCAAGTTAAAAAAAAAACCTAAAAATCTATTAGGGGAAATAAGAGGGAAGTGGAGAAATGGAAGAAATAAGATAAGCAAAATGTTGATAATTGTTGAAGCTGGGTGATGAGTACTTAAGTTTTAAACTTTTTATAAAACAAAAGTTGTTTTTCCAATCTTCTTGTTGTGTTAAAATACACATAACATAAAATTTACCATCTTAGCCATTTTCGAGTGTGCAATGCAGTGGTATTAAATATATTCATAATGCCATATGACCATTACCACCATCCAGCTCCAGAATGCTTTTCACCTTGCAAAACTGAAATACTGTACCTTAAACACTAACTCCCCATTTCTTCCTCCTTCCAGCCTCCAGCAACCACCATTCTACTTTATGCTTGTATCAATTTTACTATTCCAAGTCACTTATATAAGTGGGATCGTATAGTAATCTTCTTCTTGGGACTGGTTTCTTTCACTTAGCATAATATCTCAAGGTCCATCATGTAGTGTATGTCAGAATTTCCATCTGTATTAGTCTGTTTTCATGCTACTGATAAAGGCATATCTGAGACTGGGAAATTTACAAAAGGAAGTTTATTGGACTTATAGTTCCACATAGCTGAGGAGGTGTCATAATCATGGTGGAAGGCAAGGAGGAGCAACTCACATCTCACGTGGATGGCAGCAGGCAAAAAGAGCTTGTGCAGGGCAACTCCCGTTTTTAAAACCATCAGATCTTGTGAGACCCATTCACTATCACAAGAACCGCACAGGAAAGACCCACCCCATAATTCAATCATCTGACACTGGGCTCCTCCCACAACACGTGGAAATTATGGGAGCTACAAGATGAGATTTGACTGGAGATACAGAGCCAAACCATCTCACCACCCTTTCTAAGGCAGAATAATATACCACTGTATGTATAGAACACATTTTGCTTATCCATTTTTCTATCAATGGACATTCGAGTTGCTTCTATGTTTTAGTTATTGTGAATAATGCGGCCATGAACATGGGTATACAAATATCTCTTTGAGATTCTGTTATCTGTTATTTGGGGCATATACCCAGAAGTTAAATTACTGCATCATATGGTTTTTATTGTTAATTTTTTGAGGAAGCATCATACTGTTTTCCACAGTGCCCACACTATTTCACATTCCCACCAACATTGCACAGGGGTTCCAATTTCTTCACATCCTTACCAACACATGTTATTTTCTGGTTTTTAATTTTTTTAAATATATCCATCCTAATGGTGTGAGGTGGCATCTTGTTTGTAGTCTCGATTTGTGTTTACCTAATGATTGGTGATTTTGAATATCTTTTCATGTTCTTATTTGTACGTAACAAAATTTTGTTTTGTTTGACAAGGTCTCACTCTGTTGGCCAGGCTGAAGTGAAGTAGTGTGATCATAGCTCACTATAGACTCAAACTTCAGGCCTCAAGTAATCCTCCTGCCTTAGCCTCCCAAGTAGCCAGGACCACATGCATGTATTACCATGCCCAGCTAATTAAAAAAAAAAAAATTGTAAGAGATGGGGTCTTGCTATCTTGTCCAGGCTGGTCTCAAACTCCTAGGCTCAAGTAATCCTCTTAAAGTGCTTGGATTACAAGCATGAGCTACCATACCTGGCTTGTATATAAAAAAATTCTTTGAAACCAAAGATTTATCAGCAAGTAAGTAAATTCTGCAACATTGCAAAATATTACATACAACCATAAAAATAATTTCACTTCAATATATAAGTGATGTAAGTCAGAAAGCATAATTTTTAAAATCCCATTTATAATCAAAAGATTATATTGGGAATAACCTAATTTAGTAATAAAAGAGCCACTCAGAGAAAAATAAAACTATTTACAAACAAAAATAAAATAATCCTAAAACAGATAGAAAAATTCTCTTGATCAAGAAGACTAAATGTAGGCTGGGCACAATGGCTCATGCCTGTAATCCCAGCACTTTGGGAGGCCTAGGTGGGTGGATCACCTGAGGTTAGGAGTTCAAGATCAACCTTGCCAACATGGTGAAATCCTGTCTCTACTAAAGATACAAAAATTAGCCAGGTATGATGGCACATGCCTGTAATCCCAGCTACTTGGGAGGCTGAGGCAGGAGAATAGCTTGAAACTGGGAGGTGGAGGTTGCAGTAAGCCAACATCACACCACTGCACTCCAGCCTGGGTGACAGAGCAAGACTCCGTCTAAAATAAATCAATAAATGTAGTAAAGATGGCAATGCTTTCCAAAATTATATACATATTTACAGAACAATTAGGCAAGAGAAAGTAATAAAGAATGTTTAAGGCTGGGCAAGGTGACTCACGCCTGTAATCCCAGTACTCTGGGAGGCAGAAGTGGGCAGATCACAAGGTCAAGAGATCAAGACCATCCTGTCCCACATAGTGAAACCCCTTCTCTACTAAAAATACAGAAATTAGCTGGGCGTGGTGGCACACGCCTGTAATCCCAGCTACTTGAACCCAGGAGGTGGAGGTAGCAGTGAGCCGAGATGGCGTTACTGCACTCCAGCCTGGCAACAGAGCAAGACTCCATCTAATAAAAAAAAAAAAAAAGAGAATGTTCAAATTGGAAAGGAGGAAGCCAAACTGCCAAATTGTCTGTGTTTGCAGATAACATGATCTTATATATAGAAAAACCTAAAGACTCCACCAAAAAACTCATAGAACTGATAAATTCAGTTAATGTGTAGGATACATAATCAACACACAAAAATCAGTAGCATTTCTATACACAAGCAATGAGATAGCTGAAAAAGAAATCAAGAAGGCAATCCCATCTACAATAGCTACCAAAAAAATAAAATACCCAGGAATAAATTTCACCAAACAGGTGAAAACCTTCTACAAGGAAAACTACAAAAGATTGATGAATAAAAGAATCCAAACAAATGGAAAGAGCTTCCATGCTCATGGATCAGCAGAATTAATATTTTTAAGATGACCACACAACCCAAAGTAGTCTACAGAGTCAATGCAATCCCTATGCTCACAGCATTGGTATTTCGATAGGGATTTTTAAAAAATCTTAAAATTTGTATGGAACCACAAAAGAGCACAAATAGCCAAAGCAATCCTGAGCAAAAAGAACAAGGCTGGAGGCATCACAAAATATACTACAAAGCTGTAGCAACCAAAATAGAAAAAAAACTGACACATAGACCAATAGAACAGAATAGAGCATCCAGAATTAATCCACGTCTAAAACCAGCTGATTTTTTACAAAGGCAACAAGAATACTCACTGGGGAAAGCACAGCCACTTCAATAAATGGTGCTGGGAAAATTGGACATCTATATGCAGAAAAATGAAACTAGACACTCCACCCCGCCTCTCACCCTATACAAAAAATGATGCAAAATTGATCAAAGACCTAAATGACAGACACAAAAAAACAAAATTACCAGAAGAAAACATAGGGGAAATGCTTTAGGACATTGGTCTGGGAAAAGATATTAAGAATAAGACTTCAAGGCCAGGCGAGGTGGCTCACGCCTGTAATCTCAGCACTTTGGGAGGCCGAGGTGGGCAGATCACGAGGTCAGGAGTTCGAGACCAGCCTGACCAAAATGGTGAAACGCTGTCTTAAAAAAAAAAAACTAAATCTGGACCACCGAAGCTCGTGCACAGTGCACACTTCTAAGTTAGATAGAAGGCATAAAGCAAACACTCTGGAAAGTAAAATTCAGTTATAAAAAAAAAAAGAATAGGACTTCAAAAGCATAGGTAACAAAAGCAAAAATAAACAAATGGGATTATTACAAACTAAAAAGCTTCTGCACAGCAAAAGAAACAATTAACAAAGTGAAAAGACAACCTACAGAATGAAAGAAAATATTTGCAAGCTACCCATATGACAAGAAGTTAATAAACAGAATATGTAAAGGAGTTCAAACAACTCTAAAGGAAAAAATCTAATAATCGATTTTAAAACGGGCAAAAAATTTGAACAAACATTTCTCAAAAGAAGACATACAAGTAGCAAACAGGCATACGAAAAGATGTTCAACATTAGTGATCATCAGAAAAAAATGCAAATCAAGGCCGGGTACTGTAGCTCACACCTGTAATCCCAGCAGTTTGGGAGGCCGAGGTAGGTGGATCACTTGAGGTCAGGAGTTCCGAGACCAGACCAACATGGTGAAACCCTGTCTCTACTCAAAATACAAAAATTAGTCAGGTGTGGTGGCAGGTGCCTATAATCTCAACCTTTGGGAGGCTGAAGCAGGAGCACTGTGCACTTGTATCAGTCACAGTTTTGGTAAGCCTACAGGCTAACCCTAGCCAAAATGAGTGAAAAACAAGTGTCAATGGAGAGCTTCTTTGAGAAGGGGGAAAGACCCAATGAGGAGACAGCAGAACACTGCCAACGAAGAAAACCGCATTTAAGGAAAATACCAAGAGTCCTACTTAAATTATGGGTTCATTGTAACAGGTGATTCATATTCTCCAAGCCCACTTTGTATAATATGTGCTCACCAACTATCCAACAAAGCCACGAGACCTTCAAAACTGCTTTAGCACATGGAGACCAAGCACCCTGCATTAAAAGACAAGCTTTGGAGTCTTTCAAAAGAAAAAAACGTGAACACAAAGAACAGAATCCCCACTATTGAAGGCCATTATTGAAGGCCACCACTTTGTCAAATGTGTCTGCAGTGAGAGCATCATTCTTAGGGACTAATCTCATTGCTAAAGCTAAGAAGCCCTTTACTATTGGGGAAGAGTTCATCCTGCCTGCTGCTAAGGACATTTGTTATGAACTTTTAGGGGAGACTGCAGTTCAAAAGGTGCCACATGTTCCTCTTCCAGTTAGTACCATAACTAGACCATCTGATTAAATAGCAGAGGATATCAAGGCACAATTGTTAGAGAGGATTAATGAGTCACCATGGTATGCAATCCAGATCGACAAGTTACCAATGTTGATAAGGCAACAATGCTTGTTTTTGTGCAATATATTTTCCAGGAGGATGTGCATGAGGATATGTTATGTGTGCTTTTGTTGCCAACCAACATCACAGATGCAGAACTATCCAAGTCTTTGAATGATTACATATCAGGAAATCTGAATTGGTCATTTTGTATTGGACTATGCAGAGGGGGTGGCTGCCATGACTGGGCAGTTTTCTGGTTTCACTACTTGGCTCAAAGAGGTCTCTTCTAAATGTGAGTCTACACTCTGTGTCCTCCACAGAGAAATGCTGGCTGGCCAAAAAAATGTCACCTGAACATAACAACATTTTGCAGGATGTGATTAAAATATCAAAAACATTAAAGCACATGCCCTTAAGTCACATCTGTTCACACAGCTCTATGAGGAGACACAGAACACACACCTCTTCTCTTATACACCGAAGTGAGATGGCTATTTTTTTTTAATGGATGAAAAGTTTCTATGTTGCCCTTGAACACATAGCCCCTCCTCCTCAAGCACCAGGACAACTGGCCTGAGCCACCGTGGCTCTCAGAGATGGCTTTCTAAAGGTAGATCACTGGCCAGAGTTTTTCAGTTATGAGAGCTGCTCCAGAGATTTCTTTTAGAAATGGAAATCTGGCAGCACATTTCAGTGACACAGAATGGGTCACAAAACTTGCTTACTTGTGTGACATATTCAACCTGCTCAACGAACTCAGTCTACCACTTCACTGGAGAACAACAACTGTGTTCAAGTTGGCAGATAAAGTGGCTGCATTCAAAGCCAAACTGGAATTATGAGGGTGATGAGTGAACACTGGGATTTTTTACATGTTTCAAACATTAGCGGAGATTTTGAAAGACCAAGCCAGGGCCTTCTTTCTCCCAGCTGATGCATGATCGCCTATCTCAGCTTTCAAGAGAGTTTGAGAGTTACTTCCTTTTTTTCTTTTTTTTTTTCAGAGAGAGTTACTTCCTAACAACTAAAGACCTCCAAACTGGGAAGGAATGGATCCGTAACCTATTTGTGGATAAGCCAGGTGAATCGACTTTGTCTACGCTAGAAGAGGATCAACTGCTTGATATTGCAAATAACGATGGCCTTAAAAGTATATTTGAGACAACTACTAATCTCCATACATTCTGGATTAAAGTCAAGGCAGAATATCCTGAGATTGCCACAAAAGCACTGAAAAGCCTGCTTGCATTTCGATGGGAAGCAGCTGAGGACAGGGAATGTCAATGGGGCTCCAGGGATGTGGAGATGCAGGGGCTGTTGTGCCCAAAGGCAGGGTTCAAGCTGCTGGGGGTCGCGATCTCAAATTGAGGCCATGCTGCCGCTGCTTAAGGACTTGGGAGTTTGTAGGACTCAGCGTGAGCTCCCTCTGTGGTGTCCGGGCAGCTCCCTGTATTAGTCTCAGGGAACTCAAAGATCAACGGACTCTCCTACAGCTAGACTTGCAAAGGACCATGGTGGGAATGTGGACGTTTGGAAGTCTCTCACTTACCCTTTCTCCGTATTAGGGAGCCTCTATAGGTTCTCAGAAGATCCCAGCTGAGCAGACTTCCTTGCTTCCCCCTCCTTCCTTGCCACCGGTGTTTTGCATTAGTTCTCTGTTGACTTCCGTGTTCTCTCTTAGATGACCTATTACTCGTTATTTTGGATCTTCTTGGTGGAAGAGGCAAGTACTAGATGCATCTTGCATCTTGAAGTCTGTCCTTGAGTCGTTCTATGTGATACTCATTAGTATTTCTTGAGGCTTTTTTTTGTAGTTTATATACATAGTCAGGTTTTGGCTCACCGCAACCTCTGCATCCCAGGTTCAAGCGATTCTCCTGCCTCAGCCTCCCAAGTAGCTCGGACTACAGGCACACGCCACCATGCCCAGCTAATTTTTGTGTATTTAGTAGAGTTGGGGTTTCACCATGTTGGCCAGGCTGGTCTCACACTCCTGACCTCAGGTGATCTGCCAGCTTTGGCCTCCCAAAGTGTTGAGATTACAGGCGTGGGTCATCACACCTGGCCTAGAAGACTAGTTCAGAAAGAGACACTGATGAAAGACTTAGAACCACAATAGAAATGACCATTTGGGGTATTTTAATCTCATAGATAGTTAACCTCTAAACCCATAGCCATGGATACATGCTTCACAGTGGTGCTCAGGCCTTAGAAACTGAACATCCAGCCCCACTGAGAATTGACCTGACACTCATTATCAGGTGTCTAGAGAAGAAATCTGATTAAAAAAACTAAGTGACATCTACTTTCCAAGGTTCTATGGATTGAGACAATAACATCAAGTGTATACCACTGTCTCCAAAGACTTTCTGATCCCTGATCAGAAAACTGACTGAGACTTACATCTCATCTTATGTTTATAATGTGTATCTGAAAATTCCAAGGTCTTAATTCTTTGTGGTGTGGTTCTGTTTATTTGTGCTGACTCTTGTTCAGGACATTCCTGTACTGTGATTTTTGCTGACAGTTCACGTTCACTGGAACTTTGTGGGGATTTTTGAAGCTTGTGTTGGGGTACCCCTCCTCTCTCTGGTGAGGATTTGTGCTTACTTCCATGCCCTACAAACCTAGGTAAATGTTAAATTTGCAGCATGCAATCTTTTTAAATATGCAGATAACTTGAACTCAGACTCCAAACTGGCATGAGGCCACATATTCTCAGAAGAGACTCTTTCCTCCAACCTGAGCCAAGGCAAGATACACACATTGCTCTGCTCTCTGCTTTTTCAGGTAAATATCATTTTTTCCTAATTCACCCTTTCTCTGAGGGTAAACTCTTTATGGTTCCTGGCTTAGGGGAATCTTCATTCTAACTCCCTGGTTTGAGCCCAAAGCTTTGCTCCTGCCCTAGGTACCACTTCCTTAAAACTAGAATCTGGCAGGGCATGGTGGGTCACGCCTATAATCCAAGCACTTTGGGAGGCAGAGGCGGGTGGATTACTCGAGCTCAGGAGTTTGAGACCAGCCTGGGCAACAAAGTGAGACCTCATCTCTACTAAAAATCAAAAAAATTAGCCAGGCATGATGGCATAATCTCAGCTACTCTCAGGAGGCTGAGGTGAGAGGATCACTTGAGCACAGGAGCCTGGGCAACAGCGTGCGATTCTGTCTCAAAAAGAAAAAAAAAAACTAGAATTCTGGGCCACCTGCTTAGTAGATGCTCTTAGGGTAACTGATACCCTAAGCACTTGCTTACCTCTCAACTGCAGGCTTACTTTGGTCTGCCTGCAGAGGATTTCTTTTTGCAAACTAAATATGTTTTGGCCTGGTCCCCAGCCAAAAGAAATCCTCTGGAGCCAGACCAAAGTAATCCCAACACTTTGGGAGGCTGAGATGGGCAGATCACCTAAGGTCAGGAGTTTGAGACCAGCCTGGCTAACATGGCTAAAACCCCGTATCTACTAAAAATACAAAATACAAAAATTAGCCAGGCATGGTGGTGGGCATCTGTAATCCCAGCTACTCGGGAGGTTGAGGCTGGAGAATCACTTGAATTCGGGAGGCGGAGGTTACAGTGAGCTGAGATCGCACCATTGCACTCTAGCCTAGGTAACAAGAGCAAAACTCCGTCTCAAATAAATAAATAAATAAAAATTTTAAAGGTGTTATTTAACATTCTTACAGGCTTCATATCAAAGTAAATACTTTCTAAAATTGAGTCTGCCATATTGCCAAAAATAGAAGTCTACAAATTCTCTCTTTCTAGCTGTCTCACAAATCCAAATCTTTAGTAGTTACTGATTCCACCACTGTATCAAATTTTCCTTCAACATTTTTCTCTAATGACACTACCTCCCACCTATTTATAACAAAAAATTGAGCAAAGGCTCTTTCCTCACTCAAGCTTTTACATCTTAGTATAACTCTCATTGACTGTAAATTCTAAGTATTTCTTAAATTTGTTCTCTCCTTCATTCTAGCTACAATTGCCTTCACAATTCATTATTTCTTTTCTGGGTCACTAAAATAATCTGTTTCCATACTTCACATAGCCGTCAGCAAAACCCTACTTAAAATAAAAATTGGGGCCGGGCATGGTGGCTCACACCTGCAATCCTAGCACTTTGGGAGGCCGACGCAGGCGGATTACGAGGTTAGGAGATCAAGACCATCCTGGCTAACACAGTGAAACCCTGTCTCTACTAAAAATTCAAAAAATTAGCCAGGCATGGTGGTGGGCACCTGTAATCCCAACTACTCAGGAGGCTGAGGCAGAAGAATCGCTTGAACCCGGGAGGCGGAGGTTGCAGTGTGGCAAGATTGTGCCACTGCACTCTACCCTGGGGGACAGACCAAGACTTCATCTCAAAAAAATGATAAAATAAAATAAAATAAAAATTGGATCATGCCATTTGCATAATTAAGTCTTCAGTGACTCCTTATTGCTGTCAAGATAAAGTCTCAGGTCAGACACAGTGTGGCTCATGCCTGAAATCCCAGCACTTTGGGAGGCTGAGGTGGTTGAATCACTTGAGGCCAGGAGTTCGAGATCAGCCTGGGCAACAGAGCAAGACCCCATCTCTATAAAAAATACAAAAATTAGGCAGGGATGGTGGCATGTGTCTGTAGTCCCAGCTACTCATGAGACTGAGGTGGGAGGATATCTTGAGTATGGGAGGCAAAGCTTGCAGTGAGCGGAGATCGTGCCACTACACTCCAGCCTGGGCCATGGAGGCACACCCTGCCTCAAAAAAAATAATAAATAAAGTCTCAATTATTTATCATGGCATATAGGGTCATAGGGTCCTCTACAATCAGTCCCTCCCTCTGCTGGGTCATGCCAAATTACATATCACCTTTTGCTTGATCTGCCATCCTCCAGTCAACCCCACACCTCACCCCAGCTTCCCTGGCCACTGTCAGCTCCTTATCTTTCAAAACCCAGTTTACAAATCTTTTCTTCCAGGAAACTTGCAGGCAAATTTCTCTTCTGGGAAACTTGCAGGCAAATTCTTACTGCACCCTTTGTTACATCATAGCACATGATGTTCTTCACTATTACTGCCCTTTCTACACTGTATTGCAATCATTCTTCTACTGCCCCAATTACACTATGAATTCCCTTCAAAGGCAGGTAAAATTTTATCTGTATCCATGGTACCTGGCACAGTGCTGATTATTAGTATCTATCAAATGAATAAATTAATGTTTTTGACTTCTACAGTACCTTTTGAGATTGACTCCTACCTCCACTGCTACTCTCAAAGTTCAGGCCCTTTATTCTGTCTCTATTCCCTCACATGTCCTTCTGCCTCTAGCTTATTAACCCACCTAATGAAACCCAAATTATTTCTAAAGCGCAGTTCCGATCGTGTCCTGCTTACCTTCAGAAACTGCTATTGCTGTTAGCCCTTGGCTTTTTTTTTTTTTTTTTCTTTTTTAAAGAGACAAGGTCTCACTCTGTCACCTAAGCTGGAATGCAGTAGTGTGATCATAGCTCATTGTAACCTCAAACTCCTGGGTTCAAACAATTCTCCCACCTCAGCCTCCCAAGTAGCTAGAACTACAGGCACATGCCACTGCTAATGATGCCTGGCTAATCATTTTGTTTCTTTGTTTGACTGTATTTTTGTCGAGACAGGGTCTTGCTATGTTGCCCATGCTGGTTTTAAACTCCTGGCCTCAAGCAGTCCTACTGCCTTAGCCTCCCCAAGTGCTGAGATTACAGGCATGAGCCACAGCACCCTTCCTGAATATTGCCTCATTTTCCAGCAGCTCATAGCAACCTACTGATTTCCCAAAGACAGCTCAGCTCCACCCTAATGACCAAACCACCTGGGACATGGGGCAGGCAGTACCCAACCAGCCTCCACTCAAACTTCTCTGTTCACCATCTAATGAAACTTATTAGCACTAGACAGCCTTCTATATCTAGGATCTGATGGTATTAGACCTGATGGTATTGGAGATAGCTACAGGATTCCCATATTGTCCAGAGTCACTGCCATCCCCATTTTGACTTCATGGAACACTCCATTTCATCACTCCACTCTGCAGCAGTGGCATACTGAGAGCTAGGGGAGGGAAGGAATGACACTGCAAGGTGGGGAGGGGATCCATTGTCTATAGGGAATTTTAAAACAATACAATTGACTTTTAGTCAATTTGCTTTTTATCATCATCAAGCACCAGCAATTCTAAACAATGTCAGAATAATATTTATATATTCTCTCCCATCAGGATGGCCTGGTCCCACCACCACTATCTGTTGGTGTGCCACAGCTATTTAGGCATCACTGCCTTTTGAAACCTTTTACCCAACTCAAAACAGAATTAATCACCTCTTCCTAAACCGTTAGTGCACACTTGAGTCTCCGACAAGACCACACGCACATTAAGGAGAGCATGTCTTTCACCCTTAGTACACATTCATGAACACATACTCTTCATTTGCCTCAGCTTCCCAGTAAGGTCCTTGGTGAGTGAAATGTGCTAAGTCCCAGTTACTCTATATTGTTAGAAGAAAGCATCATGCCTTACACTCAACTCTTAGACCAGACTAAATACATACAGAATATAATTTGAATTCCAAAGGCTGGTATTCACAGAACACCATAATCTGGACATAATTCTTATTCCTACTACTAAATCTTATACTCTATTTATACCAAACTATTTATACTTGGTATATTTCTGCCTATAACTTGTAAGTCCTTTTGTTTTCTAGTACTTTGTGTCTGATTTACCTAACTGCTAAGCCCCAGAAGGAAATTTAAACATTCACTTTTGTTTTCATGCTGCAGATGCAACAGACACCTAATTCTAATCAATAAAACTAGTGACAGCTAATATATAAAAGCATAGAATACATTTTTATTATATATTTTATTTTTAAAAAAATTATTTTCATAGAATACATTTTCACATTAGATTCCCATAGTGTGAAAATAACAATTTATTACTTATAGTTTTATATTCGTGGACAGATTGTTTTAGAACAAGTAGAACACATTTGAGAATTAAGTCTCAGTTTAGAATTTGTAATATTTTGATATGTCTACAAGGGGAACTTTGCCCTTAAATGGAATTTCTCTATATTCAGAAGCACTATAAGCTTTTCTTCCTAGGATTTAGAAATTTATAATGTGAGATACCAGCATTTCCAAATTTTAAAATTGCCCTAGTATATGTATCCATCAGTAGGTGGTATCTACTGAATAGAAAGGGAAGTTTTCAAAAGTTAAACACTGTCTAATTTTCTGCAAGTTTTTATTCATGAATTAATGGTATTTCCTTTGTCCATTATTTCCAAGGCAAAAAAGAAGTTTGATCATATATTAAGAGTAATAAAGCTGGATTCTCTTTAAGAGATTGAGAAATTAAAAGGCAAAAGCTCACATATCATGTTTAGTTATACTGTGAGTCTTATGAGAAGCTGGGAGGCAACCCCATTTACTCACCAGAATACAGAACTCAGTCTCACAATTTCTTAGACATAATTCCTCTCAAACCTTTTCCTCAAAGATTAAGAGAAGAAGCCTG